>DWPA01003411.1:0-14130 GCA_018251375.1 Calpodes ethlius
GGGTAAAGCATTACGACAGTGTGCATAAGTGAAAAAGATAAGTCGCATTACACAGATTTTTGCTGAAGGTCTTATGTGATATATGTGAGACTTAGTGCTTGACGGTCCCGTAACCTAGTTGGTAGTGACCCTGCCTGCGAAGTAAGGAGTCCTGGGTTCGATTCCCGGCGGGGGCAGATATTTATGTGTCAGATAAATATTTGTTCTCGGGTCATGGGTGTTAGTGATGCCGCCCGCGACACAGGGAATCCTATTGCGAGGGTATGAGTGTGTTAACTTTTATAACAATGTTTCTTTCTTATTTTTTGTAGTTTTTCGGTAGACAATATAACGGCCTTTGGTGTTTATGGTCATTGGCGGTCTGTTTAAAACCTAATTTAAATCCATTGACTTCCAGGGTTTGGCTGAACAGTTCCATAGTACTGGCTGTACTGCTGGGACTGACCTGGACCTTCGGGCTGCTGTACCTCAACGAGCAGACGGTGGGCGTGGCTTACGCCTTCACCATCCTCAACTCGTTGCAAGGACACTTCATCTTCATCTTCCATTGCTTGCAGAATGAGATTGTGAGTATTACAATTGTATATTTCTTGACTAGTTTGATTATTTGGGGCATAAATCGTTTTGTTCGATTTTTATATTTTTAATGGATAATGGACTTTGGTTAAAACCTCTATCATTTTGGAAGGAGAGGATCTGCGGTTGTAATGATATCAAGCTTGCTATTAAAGTACTGTTCTTCAATTAATTAACGGACTAGAGATATCTCTCTTTCCCTATATATAATTCTTCCTGTTTATTTTATGTGTCAATTAACGCATTATTTAGCGTACTTAACTGCTGGCATATCTATGTAGTGTATTTTTAACGCCTCAATTAATGCATTAGGAGTCGTATGTGGAAGTGACCAAGGAGTATAGTTAATTTTTTCTCGATCATACTCAATAGCTATTTCTGGTGGAAAAATGGGTGAGAAACGACATGTAAAAATATGAAAATAACTAGTTCCAGAAAGAATGCGCTCGTCTCGGCCGCCGCCATCCCTGGCTGTCCTGCTGCCTGCACTTCACGGGCCAGCCGTCCCCGCCCGTGGTCAACAACGCCGTGACTGCCACCTCGTCCAACCACGTGGACACCCGCCAGGGCTCCGTGCGCAGCCGCAGGTACCACCAGAGCGACGACGACGTGGTGGAGCCGAGAGACGTCACGGTGAGTGTTGTGCAACCGTGGGGTATTGCGTTGGTTTGATAGATAAATTTATGGACACTGAGTAACTCTGGGTAACTTTGAACATTAATAGTTGTTGGTGTAAATTTGAACATGATTCTTTCTATAAAGGGCTTGGTTTTAATAAAAGTATGTTAAACAAGTTAGATTAGATTTATATAAATTAACTACAAGGTCAGGCCACACCTTGCTCTGGGTAAGGTTTACGTTATATTATAACGTTTGTACTTTTAACATAGCGCCATCTATTGGGTACCTACTCAATCCAGCCGACTTACCTTACATCACCATCTGTTAGAACATTATAAAACTAACAAATTTCAAACAAATAATTCATCGTAAAACATTGCATCTATAAATTCAAATATAGACTATCATATCTTTCAAGTTGGATGAAACTAAATACAATGTGCAAAATTTTATTAAAATGGATTCAGTAGTTTAAGGTATCAATCGCGGGCAAACATCGTGACATGTAATTTATATATATATTAATACTAACACAGAAATAGATACCCTGCGCTTCGATGTTCAAACTTATCCTGAAATTCAAAGTTACCCGAGTTAATTTTGGTCGACTATACTAATCTTAATAATGCACGAAAACATAAAAATTTATCTATCAAATCAACATTGATTAAAAAAAACTGTAAATAAATTTAAAATTACGAAAATTATTTTATTTTGGGTGAAGGGTATATGCTTGCTTAATCAACAATGCAAGGATTATAAATGGTATTATCCTAATAAAATCCCCCCTGAATTATACATGCAATTAATTCGGTGCATCAATATATCCCACTGTAAGCAGTACATAGTTCAGTTAATACATCGCTTCGATCCCAACTCTGCATGCCACGGTGGTCGGTATATAGTATCCCATGTATTCTATGGTACTCCATAAATCCACGTTGAAAATATAAGCATGCGACATTGGTTACATTATATTGTGAGTATATTCCGCTTCCTATGTGATACATAACGCATCGGGTCGCTCGTCGGTTCGTCTGTCGGCTATTATTTAAAAAATAATTTCCATTTGAACAGAGTTCCGCCAGCACGTCGGTTTCAGCGTCGACGACAAACAACTTAGTGATCAACAATCTGAATGTCGTTGTAAACAACAACAATCACAACAACAACAATGTGATCAACAACGCCTCCGTGGCGTCCCTCGCCGCCGCCGCGGCCGCTCACAACTACCACCATAGAAACAGGCGCAATTCCCAAGACAACCTTAATTTCGGACCGTCGACCAATTTCGGTCCTACTCTCAACGCCACAGGGTCCAATTTCGGTCACAACGTCCCCGATAGGGAACCGCCGGCCCCCATGTCGCATCTCCGGAACCCGATCAACGCCGGCAGCGGCCGGTACCCCCAGGGATACAGACAGAACGTCCAGCAAGGTGCGTACGCATTTCATAGAGATAGGATTTGTTCCAAATTTAATATATATTTTTAATTGACCACCAAATACACCACTTGGCCGTTGTAACTAATTGGTTAAAGACAGCTCAATCGTTTATGTTTTAACATTATTTTTTATCTGTGTTTTAATTGCGTCACTAACAATCGACGGACGTGACGATTTCGCTTTTGTGTTTTTTTTTTTGTACACGGTAAGTTAATTTTTGTTTTCTTTTTTTTTCTTCTGTGTCATAACAAGACTAACGCTTTGATCTGTACTAACCTAATTAACATCGGATTATTTTCCTTCTAACTTCACTCTAGTGGTGTGGTGGTACGATACGAGTAGTTTTTGCATCCGCTGCGGTTTGAATTATTTTAATATTTAACCGACCTTAATATTAAAATAATCTAAATCCATCAGCTGTTTGGAAATATGAATCCTATCTCTATAAAGTGTAATGCGTACGGCTTTCCTCTCTCTCGTTAGTGTGTTACGATCGGCTGGTAGGAGGGATATATACGTATGTATTTATAAGTATTTATGGATGTTTCTAACCACGAACAGAGCTACAACTTACACCCGGAGACGTCGAGGTGGAACGTACGGCCTACGGCGCCCATATACGTAGCCAACGAGGAGACGAGGAACGCGCGCGTTCCGACGCCGCAAACCATCCCCCATAGCTCATCCCACACCCATAGCATCGCGTCGATGCATAGCTACAGAAACAATATCGAAGTACCCAACGATTACCAGAACCTTCGCTCGCGGTCGCCATCTTGTTATTCCAACAAAATGGCGGCGTCGATTGGCGCCAACGAGTGGACGCTCATGGCGAACAGTGGTGGCAATGCTTGGAAGGTGAGGGGAGGGCTGTGTCACACTTAATTACAGTCCGTAATTAGGCGATCTAGTTTGACAGTCCGATACACTCCTACTGTTCTTATATATATATTTAAAATATTACACAACTTTTGTATAATGTTCAGAATCGATTTTTAAAGTTATATTAGTTGTTTTATTAAATAATGCCTGTGTTTCTTACTATTGTATAATGTCATTTTTATTTACATAAAGTACATTTTTATATAATTTGAATATAAAATAGTTCTGGTTGGTTTCGAACGAATGATTGGTTGGTTTCCATACTATCTTTACAAACCACACTTAATATAAATGTATTGAAATACCATCACGTATACCAACACTAAATAGCTACATGGTCACACGAAACTTGTCAAAAAAGTTCGCCTAATTATAGATTCGAGTATAGAGTGATGTTTCGTTTTAGAAATGTAGTAAGATCTCTGTGTTCGCACGTGGATTCATTCCTTACGCAATGTCATAGACAACATTTTGTTTTCATAGACAACAGATATTTTGTTTAGTGTTAAATTTTTTAGCAGGTTTAAAACGATTTTATTATATATTTATTTTCTGGTTAGAAAAACTATTGTAGTAATATAATATTTGATTATATTTTTATAATCTTACAAATACCCTCTTTTAATTAATTATTAAAATTTAGGTTAAAAATAGTTCAGACCCTTTTTACGCCTTACAAAAATCATATTTTAGTTATTAGATAGATAGCGAATTCCTAGGTGATAATAAGTTGAAATGTCATAAAACACAAGATGTAATAATTTAGTTACTAAATAAATTTATATCTCAACGCAAAGTAAGTTATGTAACTTTATAATAGAATATCACAACAGCTATTCTAAGCAATGAAGAATTATTCAGAGAAGAAGAACCAGGAATTAATTAAGTTTTATTATCTATTATCACTAAACAAATTATAATTATTTTACAGTATTGTCATCCCGGGTAACTTGGAGTTATCAGTGTAACTTTGAATAAGGTATTTTTTTGGACTTTCTTGGGATATAAGCTTCAAGATATATAAATTGAAGTAAGGTTTAAAGTTGCTCTGAAATTCAATTTTACCTGTGTTGACTTTATTATTTATACCCATTCACAAACAACACTATGCGACCTCACAGTGAAATAGAAAGAGAATCGAATATCCACATCTACGTCACTCTAGTTTCTTAAGACAAAGAGGGGAATACAAACAATGTATTCTTTCTTTCTATTCCACTGTGCAACCTCATAGTATCGTTCATGAATACGGGGTTATTTTTTAAGAAATATCTATCGCAATATCCAGGTGGTGGACAGTGAGATCTTACTATAGCATTGCATAAAATAACTGCATGTGTAAGCATCGAACTAGCATTGCATGACGTCATTCTCCATGCACAGTTTCTAGCCCATCCCACCTCCTTCTACCTCCATACGAATCATACAACCGTGCGATCGATTCGAATCAGTCGAATGAATCATTGAATCATTTGAACATAAATCTGTATTAGCCTTTTGTTTTTTGTAAGTCGTGAACAGGTATGTAATTCATCTCGTCTTGTGTGTTTGATGTTTTCCTGTAGGGACCGTATTTCATATTTTAGACGGATTGCTATGTAATGGACTAGATTAAAATACCTCTGTTTCGATAAATAAGTAATGTTTAGGTTCCCGTGTTACGGTGTTATAGATTCACAATATTATTAAATGACAAACAAAAACTCGAAAATAATTTGACTGTCACATGAATATCTGAGGTGTTGTAAGTCTTGGAATTGTCAAAATATTCTATAAGCGATATGTTTCTCTATTGTTTAGCAAACTGGAGTAAATTAGATGGAATCACAAAAAAAATATCCCTTCTTTTTAGTTAATTGTGAGACCTCATAGTATTGTTTTCGAATACGGCAGTTAAAGTGTGGCACACTAAGTACCAGTTAAAAAAGAACAAATAATAACATCAGCAAATATTGCAAACCGTAGTACAGTCAGCAATGAAAATATCTGGAATTAAATTCAGTTGATCATATTTAGTTTTATATTTGGTTTGTGGTAAATAAAATTTAAATAATTTATAATATATTCAATAACACGTTAAAAATAACACGACGTAGATGTAACGCATTAATCGACACAAACATTACAAGTAACTTAAATTTGTACAGAACTCCATTAATGATGCCAAACATCTAATTTTATCGCGTTAATTAAGGCGCATTCGGGCACTGTCGGTTACATGTACGTTAGCGCAGATATGACAGGGACGAGGGAGCGAAGGGTTCTACCTTCAATTCAGGGATAAACATTAATTTTATGGATAGAAAATATATTTTTGGATAGTGTTTGTTGTTTGTGTGTGTCTATGCCACGTAACACGAGGAGTCCTGATGATAAGAGTATTTTTAACGTAACTACGCCTTGATACAAGGACGTTTACACTTACTGTAGGATAAGTCCTGGATTTCTAAATACTCTACCTAATAATCGACTGGATTAAGTAAGCAATGATAGTTTGCGTGTACGAACTGTATATAAATCGAATTTCATGCCTGCTTGCTACTTTTATATCCTAAGGCAGAGTATCCACCGGAGATAAGTAAGGTAACGAAGCGGTGCGCGAGAAAAGGTCCTATAAAATGACTACATTTTCTCGCGTGTAACACATCTCAGTGTAGCGTCACCCTATAGGTAGATAGTTTCCCCGCGCACTGCATACCTACCTCGCACGTTTGTAGTGGATATTCACCCTAAGAGCTGTAGGAGGAAAAAAGATCTTAAACTTATGTTAAATGAATAAATGTTATCTTTATAAATTAAAATAGATCTAATGGATAGATGTATGTATGTTTTAAAACACTGCCTCTTCTACTGAGAGGAGCATATTGAGCCACATCGCCCGAGTATAATGGTCAATCTAATCATAATCAAACTGTCTATTTCGTTAAAACTTAAAACAATCATAGAAATCATACGCCATGTCACTGTCGACCAGTCAGTCTCACACCTAACGCACACTCCCAATCTATATAGCAACTATGAGCTTATGAACGTGTAAATAATATGTTACTCTAGTACTAAAAGTTTACGGAACGTCTAACATTGTTTGGATTAGGTGTTTTTTATTAACGGGCTAGACTTCAATTTATCTTGATGTAGTCTAATTGCTTGTTCGTTAATATTTTGACCGTAAAACGCCGTCTCATTGTTTAATTTAGACTAATTGTATACGAATTGAGCTGTCTTTTAATTGATATGTTCTAGACACTACTGCGCGAGAGTCGGTCGCCATTCTGAAATGGATGACTTTTGAAATATTGAAGATTCGACGCTAAAACTTATCTGATGTTTCCAGAACACTTCTTCTAAGCATCACCCCGGCAACACCGCGACTTTGCCGCACCACGACACCTTGTCCCGCCAAATGATGCAACAGAACCACATTCATAGCCCCTACAACGAGTGCGACGCTCCACTGGCTCCCGGATCCCCCCGCCACATCATCAAGGACGAGGAGAGCCCGCTGCATCACCAGGGGTACCAGACGACCAGAAGTTACAACCACGACTTTCGCAATCCGCACGTCTACATGTCCCAACACTCGCCGGGCAGCCAGGAGATGATCTTCAGGAAACATTACAAGGACGAGAACCGTCGGAAGCACCACCATCATCACGGCAGCCAGAACGTCAATCACACCTACTCCGAAATCGCATCTCAGCAGGGCAGGATCTACCGCCGAGGCTCCGAGCAGGAGTTCAGGGTGATCCAGGACGATCCAGTCTACGAAGAAATCGAGAGGAACGAAACCTTAATGTCCGATATGTCGGACGACAACTCCGGGCCGGACAACTGTCGCCAGAACCCCGGCCACCACGGTTCCTCGAGCTCCAAGTTTTTTGGTGACCATCGTCCGCTGATCTCGTACAGTCCGGGGGACAGGCACCATCACGAGCAGGAGCACTACGGGAAGTACGGGAAGTGGGACACGCTGGAGCGAGGCTACGACCCGAGGCACGCCTACGAGAGCGGGCGACTTATGCACCCCTACCACCAGCCTCAGGAGAGCAACATGAGGGCTCTGGCGGCGGTTCTGAACGGGGAAAATAACGTCGTGTGCCACCTGGAGCCCCACAACTCGTACGACGTCTATCAGCCCCAGAGCGGCAACCCGAGGACTGTTTCCCAGCCCAGCTTCTGAATGTACCCAGAGGATTCCGACGATCGCGCCACAGAGTGACCGGTTCGAGCGAACCGTCCGCGTGTCAGTGTCAGTGACTCGAACGAGACAGTGTACAGATTAGTGAATGAATTTTTCTATGGGCGTAGACATAGAAGGTTTAGTGTCACGGTAAAGTGATAGCGTTTATGTAGAAAACTTGCCATAATGTGGACTTTAAAGTAACATATATTATATTTATAGACCTTTAGATGTAAACGTAAATTTAAATCACTTTTTCCACTGTGATCCTATTTAAATGTAACGGCTCAAGTTTTCAGTGTCGCGACCACTTTATTTTAACGCGGGTGGTAATACCGTTTGTACATACTTGTCTAGCGTTTAGTGACGGCGCAGGGTAATGAATATTACTTGCAGAGTTTCGATAGGTCCGTTTGCAATCATCATAATAATGTTCAATCGATTAAAGTCGATACTTAATCGATACATTATTCACGGCAACGTGCTGTACCTGCAGACAATCCATTCATTACTCTGTGCCAATAGAATTGATCTAACTTCCAGTGTGACCTTACTATTTCTACTGTCGGAACTTTTCGTTACAATCATGGCATTTTTAAGCAAAGTAAAGCATTTTCCTTTTATTGTAGGCATAAAGATCTGTGATGTTTCATTTATATGCTTTAGATTAAGTTCTTTTAATTATCTTTGGACAAATTTAAACACTGCCATAACTTTTACGGTAAATTACGTGTAAATTTGTAGATGTCTAGCGTCTTGACAGTAACCTGTATACTAGCGTCCTCCCTCCCGCCCCCCGGGAAGTGCGTAGTGTCCGAGCACGAACTTCCGCCTCACGTTACTGTGTACACGGCGATAGGGAATGTGTATGTGTGACCTCGTTACGACCTTGAAAATTATCCTGTGAAATCCTTTATAACTCCTGCTGTACCGATTCTTGTGAAACTTTGCACATATATTACATCATTGTTATAGTTTTTATTCTTTACGAAGGTCTGATAATGGAGTCATGAGACAGTGGACAGTGGAGTTGCTTTGGATGAGTTCTATTTAATGATTGATCGAACACCACTGTTTCTGTAAAATATTATCTAATGTCACTTCAAGCTTATACATTAGTGAAAATCACAACTAAACCTGTGAAGCCGTTTCTAACATTACAAGAAACAAACACACAGACAAACCGGAAAAAAGCAAAAAATAAAAAAAAAATGGGATCCATTTCGTATACATGTTTGAATTGTATGTTTTATTTAATTTTAAGATAATTTACTACAATCCCAAGTAATGTAGTCAAAATACATCACTCTAAGATAGTAAAAAAGTTAATTTGAGGGTACCCACATTTGAAATAAAACACCAACGAAAAGGGGTGTTTACGATGCTGGGTCTCATACCCTCATATACCCTGCACGGTATACACATATATATAACTTTATTACATTGGGCTATATTGTCCTATATATACTGTACCTGGACTATATATATACACATATATACGTTTCACCAATATGTAAATCAGACTGCATCCATCCATCCATCAGCCTTAAATTGTCCACTGCTGGACACTGCCTTCCCTAATTAACCCCCTCGTACCGGCCCCGAGCCCTCTGAACGCACGACCAGCCCGCATACACGTTCCCCAATCTCGAACGTAAAGTTATGTTTCGCTGTCGCTTGTTATATTGTTTTTGAGGACGAAAATCCATCCAATCCTATTATAGACTGACACCACTCGATGTTGTGCACTTCTCTCGTTAGAACTTAGTGTTAACACTTTTACTTAAAAACATAAAATAAAACAAAAAAAATGTATATTATTTCAATGTACGGGCGAGGAGCGATACACGTTTAAACATTGAAATTGATACGACTCGTCACTTGTATAGTTAAATCATTCGCGTGTCAATTTATTTTGACAGCTGTCAAATTGATTTCTTTTAACGTGGACTTTTCACCGATGCAATATATAATTGACTGTGTACTGTACAAAGTTCGTTTTTGTATGATAGTATAATTGTTATTTTAATTAGTCAATGTATTAAAAATTGTAATGATTATTTAGTTGGGCCCGGTGTTACGCGTACATGTCGCTCCTCGGTTTCGGTGAACGAAGTGAAGTAATTTAGTAGATTTAATTTGAATGCCATGAACTGTTGATTTTACCTTAAAGTAAGGAATTGGGTGTATCGTGTTCGCAGGACCGAGTTGATTTCTTGTATATTTTGGATCGATGAAGCAATATTATAGACTGGAGTATTGAATAAATTTTCGGCCCTTTTATATCTATGTAACAATAATTTATATAACGTTTTAGCGAGGCCAAAATTTATGAAATACTATCCTAAAGGGAAATTTATAGTAAAAAGATATAAGGTGGGGAGTATTATTTTTTGTAATTGGTATACCTACTAGTCCCAGTATTTCTCCCACTTTCTAATTAATTATAACTGTACATTAAGTCTCGTGTAACTTCTGTTATATATTATTTTGTTTTCGATTGTATTTTAACGACGTTGACGATTATATTAATGTAAAGTAGGCAAACAGAATGTGTAAATAAATTTAAAGTTTATATAAATAAAGAATGGCTGCTCTGAGAGAGCGACCGCAAATTATTATCGACTTTTCATTGGATTTTGATCCCTCTTATTTCTTATATATCACTGGCATATTGATCTAAAAATATAATGAGTTACACACTGATAGAAACTTGTGCTTTAAATATATCCCTGTTCAGTCATTATGTATTATTATTAGTTATTGAATCTGTTTTCAAACCTCAGTTATGAATTTTATGTAGAGCTAGAGTTCTGTCAGCAGTTTATTTTAATAAATAAGTTAAAGTATTTAGTCCATATACAATAGCAGTGATAGCTTAGTTGTTCGAACGTTGTTTTCTCGAACAGGGGGCGTCAGTTCGAACCCTGCACGCACCTCTAATTTACAAAAAGTTATATGCGTATAATAAATTAATTATTAAGAAAAACATCGTGAGATCTATATACTAGTATGTTCTCCATATTAATCTCGAAGGTGTAAAGTCAACCAATCCGCACTTTGCCAGCGTTGTGGACTGTAACCCTCACATTATGACTTAAGACCTGAGCCCAACAGTGGGACTGTTGTGGGTTTTGATGATGATGTGTAGTCCATTTACAGTACTCATATCCGTCCAGGATTCGAACCCGGTACTCTTTGCTTGACAGACAATGTCAATGTCGTTAGGGCGAGGAAACGATCAGAAAAATAAACAAATAATACACGAGTTGAAAATGTATTTCAATAATCTTAAAGAATCGAATTGTTAGTTAATTTTGACAATTTTTTCATCACCCAGATGATTCCACATTCAGAACTCACTTAACATTACATGTTATAAAACATCAATTTATTCCATTCCATAATCCAAAAACAAGGGAGATCTTTGTAGAGGCACACTTTTATCAATCAGTTGCCAAATGAGATCTAATTTTTGAAAAAAAAAAACAATTACAATCCACGGATAAATTTTTTCTAAACCTTACATTAGTTACATTACAAAAAATATCTAAAAAAATCCTATTTTCATTCACGTCAATATAATACGATGTTTTTGTTAAAATTAATCATTGGGTTGGTACCGGACTGAATACACATCCTTTAAACACAAAAAGACCTATATTAAGCACCACCCGCTAAGAGTCTAAAAGAAAAAATAATTTTGAACGAGATCCAAACGATTGCAAAGAAATTTTAGAAGTACGTTATAACATAGAAATACACAGAATTACTTAAACTACCTACTTAAAATTAAATTATGACGGTAGTATAAAAAAACTTGTTTAGGTACAAATTTATTACCTAACTTATGATTCACATTCAGGAAATGAAAAGAATTGTCACAAGCACAATTTAATGATTATTCAAAGTGATAAAATCTAGTTTTAATCAGATAAAATATTATTTTGGCGACTAGGTTTATGCCGTCTCATTCTTTACCTAAACGATATATCTTTATTCTAACAAGAATATCAAAATGTATCCCCCTGTATCTATTTCCCGAGATGTGTTAGAAATATATTTAATTTTCAAATAACAACAGTTTCTATAGTTGAAAATGCACATAATGAATCAGTACATATGAAGTTTCCACTAAAATCAGGGTTTTACATACAATTTAAAAAGATTAGAAATAAAACAGAATAAGTAGGGTTTAAAATTAACCCAATAGGGTAGGTTAGGAGGCATTAGGTTTAAATATACATCCGATGTCATTGTGCCTGTGACTGCAGCATCAACGTCCACTTGAAAAGAAACCTAACACCCTAGATCTTAAGATTTAATTCATATAAATGCCATTTTGAGTATCCAACGTGTTTAACAACCAAATATATTATATTATTGTCGTATAAAAAGTACTGATAATGCACTATCGTATTAATAAGTTATATTTGCAGTTATATCAGCTCCTGTTTAACGGTCAGATGTCAAATAGTTACACAAGAGTTTATTGATTTAAAATACCTAGCGTTGACAAGTTACCTACAATAGAGCAAATTATTTCTTAAGTAGAAATGTCAAGGTTCTTAATGTATTATAACACAAGTTTCTCAAACGTGAGAAAGAAAATTCAGTGCTGGTTGATAATTAGTTAAAACATAAGAGCGTCTCTTCTGCTCAAATGAATCAGTTATTATCGCAAGAAATATTCCATTCTTTCTAACAGACAGCTGTCTGTGTGTTAGTCAGAAATACAATCTTAGGGAACCGGGTCATTAGATTACGAAAGTTTATTATTGCCAGTATGTTAATGAATCGTCCGGGTATATTTTGAATTATAACATATCATCAATTAACTGCCCTAGAACCTTCAAGGCTACTCCTGAAAATATCGATTTTACTTGATCAACCTCTGATTGCATTCTCCAGTCAATTTCCCATAAACGAAACATACTCCTTTTAATAATTTCTAATCGCGTTAAAGGTCTTCATTAAAGTTAGCTTCGATTTAAGGTTAAACTCAAGGTGTTTATTGTGCGCTAGTTTCGATTAAACACCGTTTGAAATAAGTTCTTATTCGTTAATATTACATGCCATTCACGATTCGATATTATCAGGAGTAAGCCTACAACTCTTCCCTGCTAACATCAATACAACTACAAAATCAAGACACTATATTATTAGCAAATATAATTCGTCCTCACACGTCCCAAAATCAGCCGATATCAAATTGGAATTGAAAAGACGATTTAAAATCTACTAACGTACTGTCACACGGCACACTCACAAAAGATTCGCAGTCTTCAACTGAATATATCACAAAGTAATGCCACATTAAGCCCAAGTACACAGCGATAAGAAGGATTACTTTACTATTGGACTGATAATTAACTCGAGACCGGAAAGTTTTAAAGTTTAATTTAGCTCTCGAGGAGTGATGATTAAATTTAGAGGAACTGTTTCAAATTGTGAACTCGACTTGTGATAAAAGATCCATTCCTTTATAAGAGTCAATAAGACAAGAGAGAATCATTACGTCAAACTAATCATTATGGATATTATTTTAAACATCATCAAAAACTATCGTCACTGTTTTAGGGTGACTTGATTGATCTTTTATTTCAGATTTCTCTCTAAAATTAACTTACGAAAGGATAAATTCAGTTTTGGAAGGTCAGTAGAACGAGTTCGCTGTTGACTGCCCAGCAACGCGTCGCTGATGCCCTGGTGTAGCTGACGTGGCTTTCGTTGCCTTGTCGGCAATGTCACACTATCATAAAGAAAAACAGTGCGGCATCCTAAATTCTGTTTAGCTATCAGTAAAGACAAATTGCCCAAGACTCGGAGCCGAAGGAAGACAGTTGCTATGAACATCCACAGCTCTCGACCACCATTCCGGGGATGGTACCGTAGATGATGTTCAGGTCATTATCAAAGTACAACATGGAGATGCTGGTCATCCGTCTAGGCGCGCAGCAGGGCCCCCCGCTGCCTTGAGGAGCGGCCAAGTGAACTAAATGCGTGTGAGGATATCTTTGAAGGAAACTATACGGGCACTCCCCGCTGCAGTAGTTCGCGTCGTACTGCTTAGGAGCGATGATCCAATCCCACCCGAACTCCTCAAAGTTCACTGATAGCGGGTACCGACAGCAGCGAACTTCTTTCGAGTTTTCTGTGCAGTCCATTCCGATCATTCTTCGCGTTCTCTTGTGCGAATTGTCTCTTAGACTTACTTCTACGTATGGCATCTGGAACAAGGTAGAGGAATGATTAGATCTTTGCTAAAACCTTAGACGATGGTTCGCTATGAGTAACCAAGGGTAGCCATTATGCAATGTATTTGTCTATGTTACTTGTTTCAAATTGTCTTCAAGTTGTCAACCGTAAAATGATTGTTTAAAGACGGAAGAACTGGAGAGACTTTCGTCATCATCATCACCTTA
>DWPA01003412.1:0-14130 GCA_018251375.1 Calpodes ethlius
GTTAAAATTCCACGCGGACGAAGTAGCGGGCACAGCTTGTTGATTATTAAAATGGTAGATTTTATGTGGTAGATAGTTAATACTAGATATTTTGCTGTAATTTTTCGGTGTTTGTTTTTTGTGACTACTTACTTTGTATAAATATATATTTCTAATACACAGGATTGAAAATCATGGAACCGCAAAAATATTAAAATGGTGCAAACATGCATTTTACTTCTTCAAACAAAAATAGAACTCTGGAAGCGAAGCGAGTGGGTTACTCAGTTTAAGATCTATTGATAAAAGTCTATACCAAAGTTTATTCGAATAAATTCAGATTCAATCAGATTTCAACCGTTTTCAATGAAATAAAAGCGTATTTTTTCCTTCTTGTACCAGAAATCATTTTCATGTTTAATATGTATTTGTAGATCACACACTTTGGACAAAAAATCGTTTTACCAAATATTTTTATTCAAAAAGCGTATTAGATATTACTCAAATAATTAGCTTTAATCCTAAAAGTACTGCGAATCAAGTAGCAATTTGAAAATATAACTTTATGAATATAGCCAAATAGAAAATTTACGAGGATCTCGGCGCAGGTATATGGCCGGAAAGATATCCCGAGTTCTCGACATAAATCCTCTACATGGTACCTCTAACAGGATGAAGCTTAACTATAACATGCTTATGTACTTATTTAGGTATATATCCTGAAGATACGGTTAAGGAATCGTTTTAAATTAATCTGTACCTTGAGAGCAAGTTCCAGTAAAACCATTATAATCTATGTATACCTATTAACGTTTAGAAGCTCAATAGTTGAACCGTAATGGGTTATTTCAAGGTAGCCTTTAAAGACTACCTTCGTAACACGAAAATTTTAAATTTTTTATTATCAACAATTATCGGTTAGGAAATACTTTTCATTGTCAAAAAACACGTGCCCATAGTAGTGTGCGTTTTGACGAACTTAAGTACACGATATTGCCACACAAGTACATATTTTTTTATACAATTTAGACCAACGTGATATTAAGAAAGTAACTGTCTAGGCGTTTTATGTCTATGATTATAATTAATATCAAAGTACATCCGATACAAGTAAAAGTAGTGCGATACGTAGAAGCAAATCTTTTAGAAATTGAGAACATAGCTGAATAAGAGGGCTAATCGGTTGTCTGAGATGATTTCATAAGATTTTCGAAGAGGTTTCAGTGAATGAAAATCCCCAAAAACTTGTTCGCAACTTGTCTTTTTAGAAAATTTCAAGTAGTAGGGACATATATAATAGTTAACAAAATATTTTCATTCAAATTGCTAAATTGAGGATCTCGATCTGGAAATGACGTAAAGTTTTCGAGCTGTTCTCAAGTGAAAACCACTTGTATATTGTTGTGGAATTCTCTACTCTACTTTCACGTCGTAAAGTGCCGAAAGGATTTTTAAGCGACCCAGAGCATTTTACTATCCGAAAGACGTAAACTAATGTTGCATAAAGAAAATACACTGAAAAATACTGATTTAAAATTTAACGTTGTTTTATCTATTATTTATTTACTTTACCATGACACTATACACTAGAACAAACGAGAGACGATAGAAACAAGTTCATCATCACAACCCATAACTGTCCCACAACTGGGCTCCGGTCTCCTATCACAATCTCAAGGGAAGAAGCCATAGCAGTCTCCACGAACCTTTGAGAAATTATAGAGAATTCATAGGTAGCAAGTTTACTCATGATAAATAAACGCTAACACGTTCATATCCCCACAGGAGGTTTCCCTGTGTCGCGGGTGGCATGGACAACACAAATAACTCTTCACTGACACACATGACCCGAGAACAAATATTTATCTGTCACATAAAAATCTACCCCGGCCGGGAATCGAACCGAGGATCCCTCGCTTCGCAGACAGGGTCACTACCAACTAGGCTACGGGGCCGTCAAATGATGTTTTCGCGTTGTCTCCCATTACATCTTTACTATTGCAAATAAAAGTTCTTATTTATTTTTCGTTTGCAAGGCTGAAAAAACCGATTTGCCTCACTCCGGGGTCAAAAACGTATAATTTTCCACCTTCTAGAAGTTGGGTACGCCCTTGGGTAGTATAATATTATACTACGTTTTATCCTATACCAACTGTTATAAGTCAGATGCATAAATAACATAAAAATTTACCAGTACCGACAACACACAATTTTTTTCATATTATAAAAGATTCGTTCGTACGTTTGTCACATTCGAAAGTCTGAATCCGAATTATCAGTTTAATTTAGTACATAACAAATAAGTTCTCAAATCAAAATATTCTCAAAACTCATAACTGTTATCGGACTGGGCGTATATCTTCTGTTACAAGGAGGTGTAAAAAGGCTATAGACCACAGTGCTGGTCAAATCTGGATTCACCGACCTCATACAGTTTTAAGAACATTATCAAACACACTCAGGTATATGAATTTCACCTCAATGTTTTTCATCAGTTCTTAGCTCGTCAATAGTTTAAACTGTAGTTTAAAATGCAGATGATTGACGTAACTACCATCAGTCGTTTTCAATAATCTATCTAAGACAATCTGTCTGACAATCAATTACATATTAACTTATTCAAGTTAATATGTAAAATAAAAACAGTGACTATTTGACAGTTACTAGGCAACTGGACTGATAATAATGTATGGATAGAATATTAAGAAAAGACCCAAGCTATAACTAATATGCCACCACTTAATGTCATTCAAACATAGATGTCAAATTTATGACAAATGATCTCATATACTGCTACAAGCGCTACTAAAATACTAAAATACGATGTAGCGAAATAGAAAGGGGACACATTTGAAAAATGACTATCACTACTCGCTGTTAAAAGCCCACTCTACGTGTTCGTTTTGTCCATCTCACCTAGTTTAAATTTCTGCTGCAACAGCAAAAACACTATCTCAAATTAAAATTTATTACAAATTGCAGCACCAAGCTCTTACCTGTAATTACTACTTTTATTTGATAGCTATTATCTAACAAGATGAATTGGGTCATTTTAATTATACAAACATCTCTTCAAGTCTAGTGTTTTGTTATTGCAATGTTTTTTTTATATTGCCATTAAAAGTGGAACACTCTCTTTCCAGTTTACGATATTTTCTTTGGCGACCAATCAACGATTGTAAACAAAGAATAGCTTAGCAAGCAATGACTATAAGATTATTGCCTTGATAATGGTGTCTTATAATTCAATGATTAAGCATAAAGGATCAAGTTATTTGTAGAATAGCTTATCAGAAAAAAGTCATGGCTGTTCGGTCATGGTGCTCTGTTGTCTAATTTCCTCAATTCTCTTCTCATAATACGCTGGTGGTCGTGAGCTTGTACTATAAACCATTGATTTAAAATAACCTTTTAAAAAGAATCCAGTGGCGTAAAATTACACGAACGAGGCTCTAGGGAAACCAATCACCGGAACAAGATAGTACGCGTTGTTTGCAGTTGACAAAGTAAAATTATTATAGCGACCGCATTTTGAATCAAGCAAGCTGTGGCGTGGTTATCATTTTTTGAAGTGTCATTTAACTTTGAAAACGTATTGTTCTCTTATTTAATTCTTCATTTTACTCACACGAAACTGTTAAAGTGTTTTTCTTGTTAACGACCTTATTGAACAAACGTTAAATTAAAATCTTGCACGAATTTTGAAACATCCAATGAATCTGAAATGAAATTTAAAAACTTGTATAATATTTACCAAATACTTTTCTTGTAAATCTTCTCTGTATATTTGTTAGATTAATTGGATATTTGTCCAAAATTGTTCTAGAAGCTAGTGATTCGATTTTGAAACTTGTAACTTAAATACCGTTACGTATGTTTAAAGAATAGGTTGGATAGCGTTTCAAGTATATTTATATAAGTATATCTTCATCTAACCCGCACAGTAATGGCTACAGCGGAGGAGATAAAAATAAAAGAACCCTTCAGCTAAATTTAGATACTATTTGCAATAAATAGATTATATTTATCACAAAAAAAACTGGAAAACTAAATTAGACAAAAATATGGGTTAAAAATTAAGTGTTTATATAAACCCTTCAAAAATTAGTAACAATTGATTGATTTTGATACCGGTACTATTTGCTACAAGGTTTCGTGTATCATTGATTTTTTTCCATTTCCTTCCCGGTTGGATATTTGTAAAACTTTACTGTCCGATTTATGGAACCCTAAACTGATCCATGACTCAAACGTTTTGGTCGGCGCTTTTGGTTTTTATTGAATAAAACATTATGCTTCCGGAATTGTAAAAGGAAAAAAATCCGCTTACAGGCCAGGTATTTAATTTGTTTGCAGATACAACATGAAATTTTAATCGTTTGACGTTTACCGTTTCATAAATCGTTTTTATAATTAAGTACCTCAAATAAACGTGAACTTATCTTGTATAGAAAAAATATAATATATCCTTTGGCCAAAAGTAATTATCAAACAGGAACACGTTGAAAATCACAATGAATTAATTCATACAAATATATTATATCTGAACTCACGTATCAGAAATTAAAGCAAATAGTTATTAATTAACTTCTATAATTATTCCACGCTATTTTAATACCGGATGAATTCATATACTTGGTTTTATATAATGTGTGTAGATTTATCAATGCGATTGTGGTAACCGGGATAATGTAACTCATTACAATTACGAATTTTGTGTCAATAATTTAAATATTTTAAAGCTATTTTGTTAACAGACTAATGGCTCGCTCTAGCTTTGCCCTAGTTGATCAATGATAAGCAAAACCAGCACCATGGCCGATACCATAATTTATTTATTTTATTCCGAAAATATTAATATATATTTTATAATGAAAACGAAAAATATGTTCTAAGTCAAATTATTAAAATATTGAAAATATATTTATTAGGCAATATAACATTTAAAAGGTGTAGCAAATATGTCTATAGTAACATCATTTAAACGATAAAAGTGGTTACGGGGTTAGAGACTTATTTGTAGGACCTTTCGTAAGAAACAATTCAGCCATACTTTATTTTCCTGAGATTTGAATTATTTGTGCAACGCATGACGTGGGAGCTACGTGTATTTTTCCGGCTCAAATGAATATAATCATATCATACATTAATAGTTATAAACGCACGTGATATATTATAGCTTTCGTCAATCCGGAAAAAAGAACTTTTTAAATGGGAACAGCATTTTCCAAATAAGCGCCGCAGTTCTAGAGATTCCTCCTCACGCAACGTTTTAACTGGAAATTGGAGGCATTCACTTGCCCGCTTTTTTATTTCTCATATACCAATAGACACCAGGCACATACCAGAGTTTTTATTAGTACCTACATATACATTACTCGCCTCCCGGGTAACTAAACTACCTCTCATTATCCTTTCCACAGCTAAAAGAAGCAATTTTCTAGAAACATAAAACGTTTCACCGAAACGTTACACAGCAAGAGAAAAATTTGCATCTAAATTGGTTTAGCTATTTCATGGCAAAGTCGTAACAGACACATGTACAAATAAAATAACAAACTTTTCCGGAAAGTTACTTCTCTCGGAATATACAATAATAATATTATTTATATGTGCCCTTACAATAAAGTCTACCTGCGGTTGAAGAGTACAACCGTTAATTTCACACGATATAACGTAACGTGTAGTTTGGTGGAGTTTAGTAAAACTACGCCTAACATTAAGAAGTAGCTCCCACAGAAATTAAGGTTTCCTCTATTAATGGCTCTCCGATACTGGGACTAAAAATGTCATGGACAATTTTTAGAGTGATAGCCAGCACTAGAAATAGAATTCCCTGCCATCATGCAACTTTTAACATGAATGTCCGGTCCGGTGAAGTAATGTCCGGAAGTAAGTACCATGGGTAGAGGAGGTACATTTGGACTTAGGAATGGATGAAGCCTTCTACAACCCAATTTATTTATTACATATCTAATAAATATCTTATAAATTTGTATACAAATTGCATGGTTTTTGGTATTCGTTTTTCAGTAACCTAATAAGAAATCCCTCAAAACTTAGCTGATTATCATAATATTTCTATATTATGAAAGTGAAGGAATTCATGATTGACGGTCTTGTCACAAAAACAAAGGTAACCAGAAAATCTTTCCGTGAAATAAATAGTATGTTTATTTAGAAGAAACAAGAGTACAGTGAACAAGATGCAAAGTAATACGTTTTTGAAACATAACAACGTACATACGTAAATAAATATTGAAAACAACAAGGTCATCAGGTGTGAATCAATCAAACAAAATCAATTGCCTAATTTATGTAAAAACAGATGAATGATACTGCGTGTAATTTCCAGAACTACAACAAAACGAGCGTTTTTGAAAATAATACCTCGATTAATTCATTTTGCAACAAAAGTCCTACTTTTATCATCCTAAGTAGTTAGATAAATTTTCAATAAATATATTACATAATAATATACTGCTCGTGGCATTGCTCGCGTAACAATACAAGATATTTATAATTAGAACATAATTTAAAAAAAGTGTGTTAAATATATTTTTTAAAAAGCTTTTAGGGTTCCTCCAAATACATTTTTAGTATTCTGAACTAAATTTTGTAAGCCATTACATTTTCGGCTATCTTATTTTCAGCGCGACATAAAAAGACAAGCAGACTAAGTAAATGCTAATACAGATTTATCTTACGAAGAATAGCGGGAGCAGGAAATGTTCTTCATGCGGTAAGTTCATTATCTCGACATGTCTACGACAGGCACGTAGCGCGTACAGAGCTGCCGCGAAGGAAACGAACGCTTAATATTAGCCGAGCAGTGCGAGTCCCATTCAAATAAAGAAAAAATATACATACCAGTAACTAGAAATAAATCACTCGCTCAGTTCGAACAGTATAATCCTTAATATCATTAACCAATCCTAACGCAGCATCAAAGATATATTATTAAAACAATTAAGCGATCTCTAGTTCTGTATTATATTTAGTTGGTACATGAAAATATAGATGATATTAACGTGTGTTACATGTCAATCAACCAACAATAACCAAGTCAACAACAACCAAACATGTAACACAGACACATATAATAGCTAGGTGCAATAACTAGTACTTGTTATCGTACTAGATACTTAGTATCATACTTGTTGTTACTTGTATGATACTAAATATCATATTTCCTTAATATAAAGATCAAGTAAAAATTGAAAAACATTTGTCAGCTTTTTTATCTGTACATTAACTATTGAAATTATTTTTATAAATTCGTTTAATGAAGCAAATTTTTTATACAATTTATTGTTTTTTTATGACCGTTTCTAAAACATGCTTTACCACAGACAATTCACAGATATGCAATTACGTACTTTTTTATTAAATCTAACTTGTCTAATTGAACAAAAAGGAATGCAGAAGCTTTTTGCAAAGTGTCTTTGTCTAGTGGGAACGCTGATTGCGCAGACTAAGTAAACACAGTTGAGGACGAATTCAAACAGAGTAACCGTAGCGGGGCCGTTCCCAATTTTATATATATTTTTATACTTTAGGTAAGCCAGGGCTGTCATCACCTAACCTACTGTCACTAAACCAAAACTTCAATAACCCTGAACTTTTGAGTAAAATTTAAGATACTTCTTGGAGACCTAATTTTTTTTATAATAGGTATAAATAGTAACATCATTTTCATACCTCTTTTTTTATTAATTTGTACAACTTTTGAGAAATGTATTTAACATTTTTTGATAAAAAATTACTTAAACTTAAAGTATAATGAATAATGCCCCTAAAATAAACGAACACTTCGTTAAAATGCTGTCCGGACTGGGCCGTAAACTAAGACAAATCCGAGGCATTTCGAACGAATGGCAACCCTACTTTAAACAGGCAAAAGAACAGATGGTTCACTGGAAGTTCTAATCACTAAGGACAATACCTACTACTAGGGATATATTACAAGTAAAGTATAACCTTCTTCTTGAATATATTCATGACTTGCATTTTAGTAATACCAATGAAGGAACTGACATCATACTTTATAAGTATAGACTAAAAACAAGAGTATCTTTCACATTACACATCTGTGTATAATTATAACATAGATTACCTAAATGATATACCGATTACAAGATAACTTGTGTATACAACGCTTATATGATTTTGAAGCAATTTAAAGTCCCGGCTTATCCTACGGTTATAATGATAAAATTACAAAGTTTGTCTCCTTTTGGCTCGTCTAGACTTTAAGCAACCAATCACAAGGCCGTTGACAATATCCTTATAATACTCTAACCACAAATTGTGACTTAAGTAAGTACAAAATTATATCGCTGTATTAGGGGGTAATCTGTACTCTAGAAAACCGCAGTATAGCAAGAAACTATCTACATCATGCTTATAACTGTAATTCATAATTAACAAATGTTTAAGCATTCTGAAGGCGCAAAGCTTTATCATCGTCAGGAATAAGATGAAAGCTAAATTTATTCAGTGGTTTAAATCAAGAATCTTCTTTAAGTTTGTAACATTTATTTGAATGCAACATACATTGTTTTAATTTAAATAGGAAAATATACGACGAATGAAATTTATTTCATTAGTGCAACGTAGCTGACCATAATTATTAAGACCCATTAGATTGTAATACAATATAAAAATATATTCGAAACTCGATATTCCAAACTCATAGTACATGAAAATTGTCGAAAATTTCTGCTATAATTTCACTGTGAAGAATAATGTATAATCCCGGCTATGTTAGGGGCTTCGTAATTCTGCAAGCAACAGTCAACATATTCTGTGTATTATTCTGTTTGAACTTCCCACAAATACTACGACTCTACATCTAAACTATTTGGTGAATTATTAAATGACGCTGCAAGTAACATTTAAGTGTATTTCAATTCTATTACATAATCATGATTACCAAGTTTTCTCAAACTCTTAAGCGTGACTACAAGGAATGTAGAGTCATTAGTAACTTAGTTTTTTCAAGCCTTCCATAAAGCCTCAAAATTGTAACAGCTCTTTAGATTAATATGTTAAACTATTATATAAACAAAGTGCAAAACTACAGATATATACATGAGTATGTGAACATACTAATAATATAAAATTCTAAACGTTTCAAGGCTCTACATTCAAAATTAATTGAAAGTGAATGTAGGTAGGATTCGCTATTGAAATAGCGAACAGAACATTTTTTTTTATTATTGTCTGCGTAAAACAATATTTGTAAAGGATTATTTTTTCCAAAATGCATAAGATAGCATTGGTAAGTGCAATCAATCTACAATATATTGGTGAAAAGCTCTATCCATCATATTCACAAATATGAACGTAACTCACTCATGTTTCGTATTTCGGAGATATGAAACGGATTATGATAATGGATTGCACGTTTAAACATGAGGCGTAAAGTTGCAAACGAAATAAACGAAACACGTATAAACTTATCAATACGTCATAATTATGAACATGGAATTAATCCAACTCGTCGACTTTAACTGCGATATAAACCGAACGTCATTTGAATTTGTATTAATGATAATTTTGACAATGACACTTTAATATCCTTGGGTTAAAAGGTCCTATTTCAGTCCCTGTTTAGGAGGAATAAAGTAGCTCTTTTCGAATAACTGTCATAAAAACATTTATTTTTATTATTATTCGTCTAACTGTTTAAGATACATATTTAGATGAAACTTAATATGTTAGTAGCGTGCGTTACGAGTATATATTTCTAAGATATTTGATGATAGGATGAGGTGAAACGTGTATATTACTTGAAATTAATACGTAACAAAGATTTGAGTGGGTGTACTTCTGTTTACTGGACCGAATTGAGAACTTATTAGTCGATAATATACTTTATAGGACCTAATTTGCCTTCAGAGCCAGATATTTATTTCTCATCTATTTCGGCTGGAAGCACATTGGTGATGCCTTTGGTGTTATTGATATTTATAGGCGTCCAAAGTTATTTATGATCATATCGATCGTGAGCTCGTTTGCCGGCTATTTGAATAAAAATAAACAGGTGTCGTTTCCTAATATTAGTATGCATCTATGTGAGATATTTTTCATCCCAGTTAATGTTCTATTTTGCGGAAAAATAATTATAGACGCTCTCTTATTATCATCAGTTTTCGGCACAAAATATAAGACTACTCAATTACTTCACGTTAGTACTAAGGATCGTAGAATTATTACAGTATATCAATACAACCGTCTCGCTTAGTATCCCGAAAACGAATAATCATTGTTACCGATCTATTTTCAAAACAATATTTCTAGACTAAGGAACTCTATGTTTAATTTAAATGCCATATTATCGACGGAAACGGAACCGCTCATCACTCACAATGTTTGTATAATATTATATTTGCTTTATTTAATTACTAAATCGGTAACACTCTTAAATGTTTAATATAAAATGTCTTAGACATATTTTCGAAATATTTACAATGCATAATTTTGTTTCCAATTTATTGAAACAGTTGTGCTAAATCTTTTAGTGAAATAAAATTAACATGGAATAATAAAACATGTTAATAAGGCTATTTGTTAAGACAAGAGATTATCGATCGGTTTGTCTGTTTGTGTGAGGGTTTGTTTCTGCTTATCTTAGAAACGGCTAAAATACATAAGCTTGGAGTTATATTCAGTTATTTGTTTGTTTTAGTAAGTAAACCGATAAAATATACACAAGGTTAAATGAAATAACCACATCTAAACATTATTTCTAGCGCTTCGTTTTCCAGGTAACTAGAATATATTATTATAATAGGTAAGTGTTAACAAGATTCAAACTCCTTTTGCTCTGCGAGGATCAGCAACTACACAACAGAGTCAAAATTTCTCCTTTTAACTTTGTTGCAATCTAAGACAAATAATAATGCGCTGTGGGTTGACATTCTTGTGTTTACATTCAGACATCCATTCATAAAGTAGGGCGGACGTGCGCGATCATAAATATCCAACGCGGTCCAGAGCGAAGGCCCGTAGAGATCATTTGGCTACCATACATTTAGAATGAGTCCCCGTATATTCTGATGTATGAGTTTTCGAATACACTAGACCGATTCAATAATAGTGTTATTGCCTACACTAAAGATATTGTATTATCACACAGTTAAAATAGATATAACTTTACAGTTTCACATAGCTATCTGTTATAGAAAACTATTGGAAATTTAAAAAATCTTCAAAAGGGGCACTGATTAGAACAAATAAAGCTAAGATTTTTGTTTCTCTTTATAACTATTTTTTTATTTCGATCCTACAAAGTTTGAATACAATTATAGTCACATTATTTTACTGTAATATAATTAACTTTAATCAACTGGAGTTTTCGTAAATTAGAGCATTGCTACACAACACTTATTCATGAAGATAACCTGTAAAACTGTTTTTCATTTTCAAATTGAGACTTTAAAATAGTCGAAGAGTAGATTAACTCCAAATTAATTGTTTACAATATTAATTTTACTTTTAACATAACGTTAACATATCCCTCTGGGATTAATGTTACCTGTGACCACGTATGTTAATCTACTGAAACATCGTAGATATACAAATTAGTGCTTAATCCGAGTAATCGTTCCGGTATGAATGCAAGTAAATCCGCCCGTCACACTTTGAATCCCCTTTGAAGTCCGAAGAGGGTCAAAAGCTAACGCCGCAAGTAATTTATTAACACAATTCGGTTCTGAGGCTTATTTTAGAACACCGAATCGATACAAAATTACAGCACAGAGCAAGTATTCAAAATGGTTGGCATATTTGATGAGATATGAAGATATGAATTATTTTTTTTATTGAAAGGTTAACAATGATTATAAATAATTTTCAATTGTCAATATCTACGCCATCGTTTATTATTATAATTGGGATAATATTTTTTTCATTTAGTAATTTCTAAACCCTGTTGTAATTTTAAGACAAAGCATTAGAACGCATTAATTAAAATTGTGTATAGGTATATTTTTTAATTGGTATTTGAAAACAAACATCACATCCTACATTTCTTTGATCTCTTTGATATAATAAATGTCAAAGATTTTCTACTTACGTGTGTTCCGTAACGTTAAACGACGTTCTGTATGCATGACTGAATATTCTTCATAATATTCTCAAAGGTACGACGAGTGTGTTAAATCCGTCAATTTTCACATGTCTAGAATAATGTACCAACACTAAATTTCATATTTTGAGCGGAAACATGAATCCAGCATAGGGATAGTTATGGGTTATGAAGATGTTAACATCAAAAACTTCACCCAATTTCTGTATGTCTGAACGATTACTAATATTTACTAACAGGACTAACCTACATTAACAGTCCTAACTCCTACATCCCTTTAACTAATGAGTAATAAATAAATAGTAAGTAACAGATATTTCTATTACATCCTTATAATAACTAACTACACTTCGTCAACAGTCCTATTCGAGACTTCTCACCAATGTTCATGGGTGGCAAGGGATAGTTACTAAGCTATTCTCTCTCTCTCTCTTCTCTTTTTTCTTCCTATCACATATCAAATTAGTCAAGGATTCACTTGTGCTATTTTACGAAGGGGTGAAACCTTTCTAGGATTTAACGATAGTAGTGTAGGTGATTTGAGCAAGAACCTAGTTTTATTTATTTTATGACCAATCACTTATATTTACGTTTATGAGAGGACATGTTATCTGATAAATGAGCAGACTCAACTTCGGCGAAATTATCTTTCGTCGTTGAACTGTAACTACCAATGTATTACCTAAAGAAAGGAAAGTGTAACCGCTTATATTATCGATTCTTGTATTGTAACTTTGAGTTAATCAATTAATTAGTATTTTTTATTGTTACAATACTTACATTCATCATCAGTGTTAGTATAAGTAAGTAATTTAACTCTATACAATATAAGTAAAAAGAACCGTCAACATGTTACACTAAAAACTTACAAATTAAAGTGATTGTTTTTCATTAAGCTTTGCAATTGTAAAGATGACAAAACATTGAATGATCATATTATTCTAGCATTACGACGAAGCTGACCTTGACGCTTACGAAACAATTAATGTTATTAAACAAATCTACTGCCATGGTTGTACCATAGTTACACCAATTTTCTACTAGGTACCTTGAACTGACTCGCACTTTAATAATTTAATCACTAAATTAGGGGACTTAATTAATTATAGTGTGAATGACACACGTGTGAATATATTTAATACGATATGGATGTACTAAGTGTTAATTGCAGTTACTTTGATACTTTACAAAATCAACCATAAATGTGAGAGACCCCTTAATGAACCTACACTTAACTAACGACCAATGACCCCGTAGCTATTGGTCTTGTTATAATTCTATAAGTAATAATGATCAGTGATATTGACTTTTGCCCCCATAAGTTCTTATTCACTATGTCTTAGCAATCGACTAGGCGAGAAAAAGCCGATGCACCCCCCTGGGAAATCTGGTCTGATTTCCCCTAGTTGGACCAAGAGCGGGATACGCTCATGAATGTAGCGGTCATAACTCTTATGGTAATCCATTGGTGACGTTGAGCCTGAATACTTACCTTGGGATGACTCGTCTACGTTAAGGTAAACACGTCAACGCTTCTATGCAACAACGGTGGCGGCGTATGCTTACAGCGAGTGTGATATTTTCTACCTAGATATAAAATTCTAATATGAGATTTGAAATAAACCAAGACTTTGTTGATAACACTAAAGGAAGTCAATATATACCAAACAACAAAAAACTAAAATCGTTTCACAAACTGAAGACAAAAAATTACTGAACTATTTATCTGCAAATATTTTATTGATAATAATAATAAAATACAAACCAAATATTGCTTCTCGCTACAGATTGAATCTTGTAGGCTATATAAGTAGATATTTAGAACCAATATGTAGTGATAACCCTTAAATTCTCAGGGGATGCATCCACGAACATCCTAAATTGTAAAAGTTTTCTCGATTAAAAGAAGAACTTTCGTGTTAAAAATAATATATTTTTTATACACATATTTCTTATTTGCTACTCATTATCTACTACTGGGCATCAATAAATGTGATCTTACTCGCTAAGATGGCATTAATTCCTTAATTTATTAAATATTTTATGTAAATAAGTGA
>DWPA01003413.1:0-14129 GCA_018251375.1 Calpodes ethlius
TGATGATCTTTAGCAAAGTTGTTGTGCATGAGCTCACGAAGATATCTAAGTTGGTATGACCAATTTTCGACAGATGGCGCAACAGTTACAATTTTTCAAAAACAATAAAACGACTCAATTTAAATTGAATATTTATGTAATGTCTTTCCTTCAAATGTATTTTAATTGTTGGCGTAGCAACGCGCGCAGTGTACAGCTAGTAGTATATAGAGATGTATAGTCAAGAATTTTATGTATCTTTTAGTTGACACCAACTTTACTCACGTACCATTAACGTACATCTTACGTGGTGTATTCTACAGAATGATGAAAGGGAGTAAGTCACAAACTCCTTATGGATGCATCTGGTTTGTAAATTCCGTGTCAAACAGTTAGATATCGACATGGATCGTTCGTAACGGTAAGCTAGAATAAATAACGATATTTTCCATAAATTAAGCATTGTTTTAATGTGTTCCATTCATCATTATGGTGATATACATTATGTGTACGTGTAAATTATATTACAATATTATCTCAGTTCAGGCTATTAATGACCTACATTTGTTCTTGGATTTCAGCAATCATAGCTTATTTCTATGTGTCTCGGTGTGTTAGGAACTTTATGCAGTTAATACTTACAACCAGATAAGATAAAGTAGAATTCATTTAGGAAATAATATAATAGAATCAAGTTTTAGATGAATTTTAGAGCGAGCAAATAGTTTATGTAAATTACTTTGAGGCTTTGACAAAAAATATTTTTCAAATATCTATAAACTTAATATAAGGTATTAAACCATCTTATATGAACGAAGTATCGTTTGAATAGGGTATTAAAAATAATAGATCTTGCAACCATTGATAATAATCATTGAAACATTGAATGTTTTATTAAAAACAAATATTTCTTTCCGATAGACTTCCCATACATTTCAAAACAATTAACGAAAGCTGTAACATAAAACTGAGACTACAATTATACGGAATTAATACACAAAATGTGATCGTGTAGGCGTGGTGGCTGAATCTGTTTCCATCGTCATTAATCTATATCAAAAAATTTAGGCGCATTTTTTAATTAAAACGCTTTGTTAAATTTACAATTAATAAATTACGTAACAAAAAACATGAAATCAAATTTAAAGTAAAATCGTTTATTTCGTTACAAAAATTAGCAGCTCGCTTAAGGAAAGTCAAATGAACAACATTTTACCAAATATTTACCATACAGTATTTTGCAGAATATAAACATTGGATTAGATTTATCATAGGCCGCCACAGGGTAATACTAATAAGCTAATACTAATAAAGTGGATATTACTATCTTTTAATTGTAACATAAGTTCTAAAGCAACAGGTCAACTCAAGGTCATGCGTTAAAAGTGTCTTTATACACTGAGTATTTTAACCACAAAGTTCATTAATTAGTATTTTTAAAGTTTTATTTTTCTCAAAAATTTCCGTAGTAAAAATTCAATTAAAAAATTTACTATCGATGTAATTTGCCACATTTACATTTTTCTCATCGTGTTATTATTGTATGTTCAATTGTTTTATTCTGATTTTTTTATCTTCTCTCTGATGCATGAATACGTTAAAATAATAAACATCGACGTGATGAGACTTTGGTGATTGTCGTGACGTGCGTCAATGGACACGAAGTCGGCCGGTTACTGCGATGAGTGGCGCCACCCTGCGGAGAAAATTGAAATTTGATATGAGATCGTTAGTAGCATAGTTGTAAATAATATCAATTATTACCTATATTTATTGTAGAGCACACTTTTAGTCGAAATTATAGAGATAATGTGGATGGATATGAAATAGAATACTATTATTGAAATACGGGGCGGACTGTTCGTGTTGCAAGATGTAGTGGAAGGTTGTAGCTTGAGATTGAAGCTGTCAATGCGATTTCGACTTGGTTACTACTTTTATGGGGCTGAGTGTAGAATTATATAATACAGTCCGAAATTAAATACGTTAGTTACCTTTGAATTGTTTAAAAGCTTTAAAAACTTGGCAGGCAAGTGTTATTATGATTTATGGAAATTATTATTTACCGTCAGGTTATGGAATATTTCTGTGGTCAATATGTGTTTTGTCTACAATAGTGTTAAACCTTTTCCTTTTTTTCTCTATGATAAGACACCATTCGAAATATTGAATTATTGCCTTTAATTAATATATTAAAGAATGGCTATATTTTATCACTTACTACGTGCAACTATGTCTTATAAGGTTTAATTTTTAACTCTATTATTTTCAATATATTTATTTCATAATATTTGAAGTACATTTATGATTTTTTTTTATCTAAAAAATTTTTTGTGGTGTTAATATAAAATTGTAAAGATTTTAGACATTGATTAATTAAAATGGATTGAGTAAGATTCAATTATAATTTTTATGATGATTTTATGGTCAAAATAATAAATAACAATAACGTAAAGAAATGATGATGATTATTTATAAGAAACATGGTTAAAATAATCTTCTCTAAAACTCGAAGCAGTGTCTACTTTTACGTAACTGTGACGCAATAAATGTAGCAAAATATCACTTCATCGAAACAAATGTCTGTGGAGTTATCGATTTGAAGATATTTGCGCAAACGTTCGAGGAACGTGTAAGGTCGCATCGCTGGAAGGCTTCGAAAGAGGAGCATCAACACCGTGGAATTCTATTCCATTCAACTATTTGTAATGCCAGCGCTTGAAGAAATTTGTGTTTGTTAAGACGCTTTCTGGCAATACAAACGAGCTATAGAATCATTCGGTATTACGCCAAGGTTGTTTTAAAGGCTAGTGATAATAATTTGTTAATACGTATGATTGTACAGAGATCTAGTGATTCAAATCTTGCAGGATATTGTAGCTATGCGCGCGTATTAATAATTCTTGAATAAGTAATTGGTAAATAATATGGTAAGGAAGTTAAACATCATTTGTCATCAGAGTGCGCTGTTACCTATAAGAATTTATACTGTGACAAACTATTGGAATGAAGTTCCTAAGGTTTGTATTTCAACCCGGATGTAATTCGATATGAATATTTATAGATTTTGGACAAAGAAAATGATACTATATGCTACGTTGGAACGAGCCTTTAAAATAATTTGCCAAAGACTAATGTATGTATTCGCCATCCTCCTTCGACTGTATGCTCATTGCTGAGCATAGTGACGTCCCCGTATCGTTCAGATGTTTTTCGGACAAGTTGCCGCCATTTTCCACGGTCTGAAGCACAATGTTTGTCTCCTCTCAGTCTCATGTCAAGTTGTTCGGACACCTGATTTGTTTATCTTCTCGGGCTGTGACCCCTGGGTCTCTTGCCGTCCATCTTTCCAAATATCATGAACTTATGCGAGTTGTCGCTGGGTTTTCTGGGGATAAGTCCGAAACACTGAAGTATTATTTGCAGACACATTCGTCATAGACAATAGAAAATTAACAACGTGACAATCTCTAAAACCACCACTAAATATTTACTTAAGAAATACTAAAGATTACTCAAGTTACAAAGTAATTTCTCGCACAAAATGACCGTAAACGTTAAACGCTGTGCGCTGTCTGTTAGTCGGTAAATTTTAAAATTTTATTCAGTAAATTTTGGCTTTTGATTTATTAGCGAAATTTTATCGCCTTACTGGCCAACGTGTTTAGATTCATTCAATATGGCATTAGTTATTTGAAATATGGTTATAGTATTACAAACACGAAAAGGGCGTCGCGTCGTTTTATGAATGAATCAGAACATTCGTTTAGTGAATTATAATTTCATTTTTGGGTTGAATGAACTTGGATTACTTGAATGAGCTTTGATTTAATTTGTAAGTCGTTGTAACTGTAGCCCAATTGGTAAAGCAACATTTTGAAACATCATAGAAAACATCATCGACGTGTTGCTGATGAAGGTAAAAAAACGCTGGATAACCAATTATTACCCCGTATTCATAAACAATATTCAATTCACTGAAAAAATGGGAATATAGAATCGATTATATACATATATATATTTATATATATATATATACATATATATATATATATTGGACTGTAGCGAAGTATATATAAATACAAATAATCTATTCTTTTTTTTAATTTCACTGTGAGATCTCATAGTATTTTTGTGAAAATGAGAGTTACTCACCGTAAACAAAATACGTTAAAGCATTATTATTTATCACTTTTTCTTAAACTGGATGGTGCTTTTGATGTTCTTGATGTCCATGGGTAACGTTGGCCACTTACCGTTAGATGGCATTTCTGTTTGTTTGTCTGTTATTTACATAAAAAAAAATACTGATCATTCTGGAAGTTAGTCAGACTTGAAAGCAATCAAATAATTTACGCAACTTTTGGTTCAACTGGGTGCTATCTCCGATCTCCAATAGACTGAATCTAGTGGTTATAACTTATCCGTCATTCAGCACAGTATACAGAAGCAGGAGGTATCAACTTGAAATCAAGAATGGATGAAACAAATCACATCTCCTATGCTAATTTAATCCATTACTTAAATTGTTAATTTGGTATGAAACTTTACGACCTTTGAAAATATAGGGTATGGTTATATAAATGTAACTTAAACGCATTTAAATAATTATAGGTACAATCCTAAAAGCTTAATATGCTGCATGCAACACGTTAACGACCTAATCTTTATATTTTTATGACACATTAATACCTTTGTGTTTCTATAAATGCCGAAAACAAAAAATCTCACACCGAACCCGACTCCAAATAAGTCTCCAAAAACAAAAGGTTTTCAATCGATTCGAATCCAATGTGCTGTATCTAATTTGTCAGATCATTCGTCCGTGTGTCCGACAATTAATCCAGAACGATTTCGTAAACAAAGACAAATTTGTAATTGCATTTGATATCAATTCGTGACGCCTTTAATCCTTTTGTCTTAAGCGGTAAATTTGTACGTTTGCCGGTTTTCGACTTGAATTCTTGTCGGTGACATTGTACGGGCGTTATGTCGAACTTATTAGTCATTCGTATGTATACATTTAGGGTGGATATCGTCCGTGTTTCTGTTTCGACACGATCGCTAATGGTAATAATCAATTTTGTGTTGTTTTTCCGTTTCACGTCGAGAATTTTTGTTTTGTGGTCAATGGTAAGAATGTGGTTTAAGACGTTATGTTTTTGGGTGATCTTTAAGGTTATACTATAAGCAATAAACAGTGCTGTAGTTAAACTGCGGTTAAAATTAAGTTTAAATTGAATAAATACATACATAAATAAATAGATAGACATCAAATGGTCGAATCTGTAAATAGTCATATTAGAATGCGTATAATTTGAAAAGGTGTAATTTTTTTTTAAATACGGATTGTTTAAAATAAGCAAACAATCAGTACAAAACGTGACTGCTAACTGCTAGATCTTTTCATAATGAGAAACGTAAGGCCATAGTCTACACACACATTTAAGAACATTATAGACAGCCCTTAGACGTAGCTTTTCAAAGAAAGTTCTCCTTTACAAAAACTAATATTTATTTCTTACTACGCAACGTGATTGAAAGAATTAGAAACGCACGCAGGATATAATCTCGAGACCGATCGGAGACCAGTTCAATTGCTCTCGTTAATTTTAATTATTATATGCTAAGTTAGGGAGATAAAAATAGTAAGTTTTTGTAATTATCAGTGTTATTCAATTTATAAATGTTTAGATAAGAAATTAATCACTCAACTCTTCTACATTCCTTTTGACATTTCTTACCACTAATTTATTATATAGCAGTTACTTTTTTCCTTACTAGTAACTCTAACTACGGGTAGTACTAGTAAATTGGAAATAAATTTAATCTTCTATAGATGCTTTTTATACTAATATAATGTTAGATACTTCTGTGTATCGTTACCAATTGTGTTTATCTAATAAAACCACTTTACACTTCGACGTGGTCCAAAAATATACTTTTCATATTTCGACAAACAAAGCCTCGCCTTTCTATTTTCACACTGATATTCTTTACCACCAATGGTCCTATCTGTATGGCACATATCCGTTGTTCGCATCATAATACAAAAGCTACCCCTATTTCTATAAACTTAAAGGCGAAACTCCTGTGTCAATATTTCAGGTCATTTTCTATGTCATATCGAGAGTCGCTATTATTTATTGATTTGTTAATAAATTTACGAGTTTTCTTTATTCGAAGACCAGATACTTTATTTGTGAAATCGAATCTTTTGTGTGCGTTTGGAGAAATATTATTTTATAGATAAGATTTTGTATGGTGAGGAAATCGATCGTAGAAAGCTGGTGGGGTCATGGTATGTACGTTTTAGTTATTTAGTTAGACTGCATACTGCTACATAATTGTTTAAAAGCCATTATGACGATATGAGAAGGTTATATCTATGTCTAAATTCTTAAGTTGACTTGGTTCTACAGGCAAGTTAAAGTAAGCAAGTGAAACTTAAGTAATTACTTTAACAACTATATTTATTCAATAGCTAAGAATTTTAAAGAAGTAAGGACTATCAAGATTTAGAATACCCTGCGCGTAGTTTATTCAGTTATTATTTAAACTAAATTTAAAGTCATGACTTTAACTTGGCTATAGATATACCTGTTAGTAATTTTCATATCATTTTATGACTTATTTTCTAAATGCTCTTTGTACCACAGTTAGTAGGTAGTAGAGTAGGGTCCCGTGATATTTTTCAGCTGGAGTTAATATTTATATATTTTTAATATATGTAAACAGCTAACACATGGTCAGATAGATTGTGATACGACAATACGTTTGTGCGGTATGCCCATGGATATGAGTAGCACCTTCAGTAGCTATACGTTGTTCGTCAAGAAAGAAAAGGAAAGAAAGAAATGTGATAGATATTCTTAAGATAAAGAAAAACATTTATTTCGCCACATTTAAAAGTACAACAACAAATGAGTGTACAATAAAATATATGTTACATAACAATGTTGAAGCCAGCAAACTGTGGCGAAATAGGAAGTGCTGAGCGAGGTCCGCTATTCTTCACTACCATCTCTTTTAATCTAAAGATAAAACGTTCGTTCAACAAGAAACTTCTAACATAGATCTTTACAAAAATCTTTTAACATCAGTCTCTCCGCACCTGATACCGCAGACATATAATATAGAGGCGGTATATTCGCCGCAAGTTCTCGAAGCGCAGTTCCCGGCTACTGAACAATTATCCTCCGTGGAAGTACGGGAGCTGTGTCGCTAGAGCTCGCGTGCATGTCGCGGGACATCGCCGATACCGATCGCGTGATTTACGCGCCGCCGCGATACATCGCCGCTGCCCGCAGCTCATTAGTTCTACAACACTTAATTCTTTCTATCTTGTCACTACTGGAACTTTTGTAGGGCGTTATCATAGAAGAAAATTATTGTTGTGTATTAAAATTAAAATACATTAATCTTTATTTTTTCACGTGTCAAGAAAAATTGGTTTATTCCATATTTCAAGTAAAAATAAAATAATTAGAGAAAGTAACAAAAATAGGAAGGGATAGAAATAAAAGTACCGTCCTTCTTTGTATTATTCAAAAAATATAGATAGTTTAAATAAAAGTTTACAAAGTTTTATGGCTTCGTTAATTTGAATATAGAAAAATTGAACTGAGTTTATTTAGATCAAGTCGTTAGTGCAATTTAAAACGAGTTCTATTATTATTAAGAAAAAAACTTGACTTGATATTATTACATGGGAAAAGCCAAACCTCTGTCATTGAATAATAACTAAGTAGAAAAAAAATCTGACTAAGACCCAATATTGAGGTAGAAGTTCTAACAAATTGTACTTTAAAGTATTCCCGTAAGCGAGATAATAACAAGATAAAATAAACGACACATTAAATAAATAACTAACTGTAGGCACTCAGAACCTCTTACTAAGATTCCCTGTGTCGTGTGGGTCATGGACAATCCACATTGACAAGAACGAACAACCAAGCCAAGAACAGAATTTTAGGCTCATCATTAAAATTTTTGCCTCTCCAGGAATCGAAGCCTAGACCTTTTGAATGGCGATCCGGAATAATAACCATGTTGTCAATTCCATGCAAACAGCGTTTCAAAATGGCAGCAATTATGTTTGAGTAAAATAATAAAATAGGTGTATATAGCACTTTCATAATGGTTTCTTTGTAGTAACTATTAATGTGTCTACTTGAGTTTGGACTTGAGATATTTAAGACTTTCGTGGTACCTCCCTCCCTTCCACAAATAAAACATGTACTACAATAATTAAAGTATACATCTATATAGGTACCACCACCAACACGTATTTCACTCCCAACCTTAGCATCATCAGGGTAAGTTGACTCTACGATGATATAATGCTATCTATCTATCTATAAGCCTTTAAAGGTCCACTACTGGACATAGGCCTCTTCTGATACAAGGTAGCTCTTAATAAATTTACGCTGAGAAACTTGGTCTTCGCAGCGAAAAAATTTGCGTCGTCGTTCCTTATGCGTACTGCGAAGGAATGGAATAGCTTGCCTGCGTCGATGTTCCCTCCTGCGTATAATGTGGGAGTTTTCAAAAGAAGAGTGAAATAGCCTCTTTATAAGTTAGTGCGCACAACATCATCGACTACATCGGCATTTACCATCAGGTGGGATAGTAGTCAACTGGCTTATATTATGTAAAAAAAAGTTTTATGCGCAAATTAACATCATGTGGATTGGGTTTGTTATATTTTTATTTAGTTATTTTACCAATATAAACATTCCACACTAATAACTCTCACGCTGTCAGATATAAAATGACTTCATTCATATTCAAAACAGATATGGAAATATCTTCATTCGATTGAGTGTTCAGACATTGTAGGTGCTAAAACTGAATTCGTACTTTCGATTTCATAAGTTCTTTGTGTTGGAGGTAGTTGACACTATCATAATCTTTATTGTCTTTATGTTCGTCACGGGATTCTCGCTCTTATCTCTGTGTACTAGAAGTGATTTCTGTGTCTATTGATAAAGATTGGTTTCATGTTTAGGCTCTCTACAAACGAGGATACTTTATAGTCATCATTTATATAAATACATATATATTTTATTGGTTTATATACCTAATGAGTTTACTACTCTTTTTAGCTGAAAAACATCAACTGCCAATAAAAAACTAAATTGTATTCTGTGTCATAAACAAGACACTGATCATTTTATAATAGAAGCCAAATAACAATATAATATAACTTACACCGTAAATCGAGTGGTTTACACTTTCAGTCTACGTATACTTTGCATAGCACTTTATGTATTAGGTAAGTATCAATAGAAATAGGAGCTTCTATTGCAATCACAATTTCCTACAACAGTGGTCTGTGTCAGTAACAAAAAGTGCTCCAGTGTGCGCATCGCCTTAATGTCTTAGACACATGTGCCAATAAGGTGTGCATGAATTGCGGTCGTGTAATATTTTTATAGTTTCGAAAACAAAAGACTGAGAAGGATGACACAGCATTTTATAGTTGCTATCGAGTTCATATCTCACGCCTATCGTTAGAACCATAGATAGGTATGTAGGCGAACTCTTTGGGTAAGATTTATCAAACGGCATTTCGTATGTACGAAATGTAATTAAGAAAGCGAAATTTGATAGCTGTTATTTGTTAACCTTTGTACGGTTGACACACCTTCAAACTTTGCTTTTGGTCGGTTCAAGTAATTATCGGTTTGTGTCAAGCAGAAAGTTTAAATTATAATAGTCCATTATAAAGAAATGTCTTTTTTATCACATGTCTAGGAGTGACGTATATTATTGAAGACTAATATTTATATTTGTGACCTAATCTTTGGCTAGAACCCGTTAATGTACCACTACAAGGCACAGGTTTTTTCTAATACTTGAAGAAAGACAGCCCTTGCACTATGATATGAAAGTTCAATATTTTCCGAATAATGTGTTTTAGTGGAGTCTAGGGTGCCTCCCTATAGGTGTACTAACGACTAAGAAAACAGTGGGTATCTGCTGGATTCAAAAGGCTTAGGAGGTCTGAGTTGCGCAAATTAGCGGAGGCCTATAGAAATGGATTTACTTGTTACCACACATGACGCAGTGTCCGTTCAATGAACAGCACGGTTACAAAATTTCCTGCACTACAAAATAATGTTATTAGATTACAACTAAAAGTTTATTAAGTTATAAGCTCTTAGTCGTAAAAAGATTGGATTACCACTGCAGTTATGGCCACGTGACGTTTATTGACCGGCAATGACCGCACGCCAAATTATAGGGTTATCATCCAATCAAACAAACCGCAGACGCATTAATCAGCTCACTACGCACCTAAACCGTCGTCTCGTAACCTTGACTGCTGCGACCAAACGTAGATTTGTCATCGCACCTTTCTTTGAGGTCGCACACAATGGTTATCGATTCGTCCTTAATCATTCTAATTGTCATATCCACCTGACAATCCATCTACACGTGAATATCTGCTCTATTGTTTGCGGAACAAAGTTCAATCTAATCGTATTATTCCTGTTTGATTAGGAGTAGTTGAATTTCGTTTGTAATTGTAAGTGATACGGTTCGAATTTAATTGCAGGTGACAGGTTGGTTAGGTTGAAGTAGCCAGGGGTATTCAAATGGATGGAATTTGGAGGTCGCGATCCCAACAATATTGGATTTGTTCCAACGGCAAGGGACAATGCATCTTTGTTGGCAGCGGTGGAGGCCAGTCCGGCCGCCTTGAACCACTGTCGCTTCCGATGTGCACGCTATTGTTTTAATTGTGCCTAATTACCGTTAAGGCTTCGCATCTCCTGTCTAAGATGAGCTGTGTGTTGGGCATCGGTGTCTATTATGCTGGTATGTCTGGCTGCGTTTCGCTCACGTGGCTTTATCTAACTTTGTAACTACCATTGATGTGTCAGGAATGGTGACATACTCGTATGTTTTATCTTTGTTTACTAGCAGGTGTGATACTTTGCGTCGTGACTAAGTCCAATAATATTTGTATTTTTTTTTAAATCATGATTAAATAATATATTTTTTAAGTTCGCATCTTCCTATTTGTTACGTCTTCGGAAAGGGAGCGACATAGAAGCGTGACATAGAAGTTTACAAAGGAGACATAATATTTCCAAAATCAGGACCTAGTTTACAAGGCACTCCTGTGTGCCTAGTGGTACTGGTGTACACATACCTCCAACGTTTTTATCATTGGGCAATAGTGTCTACAGTGATATTCCGGTAAATTATTTTTAAAGTACACTTCGAAAATTAACTTTAATTTTATTGATATGATATTCTCATACTCAAATAATAATAAGCAGTGATAGGCTAGTGGTTTAAATATTGGCCTGACTTTTAATCCTATTGTCGCTTGTTTTTGAAAAGGTATGTGCGTATTATTAGTTAATCATCACTTGGTTCAGTGAAGATAAATATGAAGGTGAGGAAACATGCACCCCTAAGAGTTCTTTACAACGTTCTCAAAGGTGTGTGTAATTTGTTCTTCCGCACTTGGTAAGCCTAGTAGTTTATAGCCTGTACTTCTGGCATTCTGACAGGAGTCCCGAGCCAAGCATACAGGTAATTATGGATCATAATGATGAAATAACAATAATATGAACAGTATGCCCTAATCTAATGAAAGTTATGAGCTGTCCTAAATACATTTTAATAAGTGTGATAATTTGAGTAGCAGTGACAAAGTAGTAGAAACAGAAATAGTGACGCGGCGATGCTCGTTTTAAAAATATTAAAAGGTTATTTTGTTGAAATTAGGAAAGCCTAAGCAAACATTTCTTTTTACTTTTTAGGTTTTTTTGTCGGGATTATTTAAAGAGAACAATTATTTATATATTTTTTTTCAACTCGACGTTATTATAATCTTAAACGAACATCAAATCTAAAACTCGTGTAACACTGCTTTTAAAGGTAGCAACACCTCGTCATTAACTTCGTATAATATTTAATGTTAAACATTTAACAAACGACTACAGCTAAGTGGCTCAACTGTAAGTCAATACTATTAAAAATAACATAATAGCTTTTACAATAATAAATAATAGCTACAGAGTAGTGTAATATGCTAACAGGCGGACATAAATACCCCATTGATAGTCTACAAAAAGCATATCGCCGCACCGTTCAACAGGTGGACGGGGTCCGCAAAAAAAACAAAATGGCGGTTCATATTAATCGCAATAAAAGGCGGTGACAGCGCATAAATACGATATCGCGTATCGACGCGTCGTTAGCGATCAAACTGCGCTGTAACAATAAGTAAACCGCTATCGCGCATCGCCGCGCAACTCTGTAAATCACGGAATGCGCGAGCGTTCCAGCTCCACCCCGTTCGACGCGTTACAGTGCCGCTTTTTAATTCATACGTTTTAGCGGCACTATTATAATGAAAAATAACAAAGTGATCACCAATTCATAATTTAATTAATTGATTCAAGTGTCTTGACAAGCGATTTAATGAAATAAAATTCGTGATAACATTTATTTTTAAGTTAATTTCACGGAATATCAAAATACATAGGTTAATATCAAAATTCATAATTCAATATCAAAATCCACAGTAATATTCACATTGAGCGACGGCGGTGAAGTTCAACTGTTTGACCGTATTAACTCGCTTTTTATATTTATATTCAGTTTAGTAATTTCCAATAAAATTTTCTTGATATTTTTAACAATTAAGAAGACAATCTTTATAACACGAAAGTCGCATCACATCGATACATACCGACGAGAAAATAAAGCTTTTCGAGATGCGTTTATTCAAAGAAAATATACTATTTTTCAATCAGTAATAGATATTTTCAATCTAATAACAATTTAACTTTATTTAGTCACGATTTAGAGTTTTAAACATGATCTTTCCGGTTTCCTGAATCATAACAAATCATCATTCGTCAAGGCTACTACAGACATAACGGGACGCTATACAAATGTGTTTCGCACTAAATGTATCTTCCGATAGTTAGATGCTACTTGAAATCAATTTAAATTCGTACACACAGCAGTTATGTTGAAGGTTTTATTAACTGTATGATACAAGGCTGATTGTTAATTTGTTATTTTTTACGCACTAAACATAAGAAACGTCGCGGAATCATTGAATTTGTACGACCTGTGAAATTATTCAAAATAGTCCATATTACAAGTGTGTTGAAGTCTTATTTCCTTCAACTGTAACCAACGGAATTAAAGAAAAATATTTTTAATAGGTAATCTAAAAACTACTAAATATCCTTAAATGCTAAATATAAACAATTTTACATTAGAAGACTATAGGTTCGAGAAGCAAACAGGAACCATGATAATTTTGAAATCGATATTCGGAGATCAACATCTATCTATCGCTTGCGACAATTTGTTTCAAAAGTCTCAATTCATAAGAATTCATGATTAATCATCTTTCTTTCTAGTTTCTTTAAAAAATAAACATATTTTAGTAACAAGATATCTGATAATTAATAAGTATTTGTTAAGGTTTAGTGACGTTTAGGACGTTATGTTAAAGATTTATAAGCGTTTAAAATACTCAGTACGTATCAAATGAATCCGACCGATATCTCCTATTATTTATGGTGCGTATCTAAATCATTGTTTCAATTAAACTGAAGTACTCAGATTGTGTTTTATTGACTGTTTTAAATCGAGTTAAACTGTTATTGGTTCAAACGAATGCTATTTTACTACTTGATGTAGTATTTCGTTGATTGATAGTTAATTTTATTGCGGAGAAAGGTTATCAATTCCAGTGCAGTTAGGGTTCTGTAAAAGGACTGTATTTGTGTCATATTATAATTCTTGTTATATTTGTTTTAAATTTTATGGAAAAATTTATCAGTATCAAAAAGATTAATTTAGATAACCGTTACCTGGTCAATAAAGCTTAAAGTCTTAGAACAAGATGTGGAGTGCCTATTCCTTAAGATATATAAAATAGCAACGTAGTTCTCAACGGAGTATGGTATGACTATCGAAAAAACATTTCGCGTGAAGAAAAATTTGCTTAATAGTTAGGAGAACAAACAAGTCTGGCTACAGCTTTTTTGGCTATGATAAAAAAATAGGTTGACTAACTTTGATACCATAGTCATGGAGTACGAGAGATATCGCAAGCCTTTCTTTCTAGACAGAGTAGCCTTCGTATTCACAAATAATACTAT
>DWPA01003414.1:0-14128 GCA_018251375.1 Calpodes ethlius
ATAGAAATCTCATTTTAAGAAATATTATAGACATTGTGAATATGACAAAGAAATAAAATTTCCTTACAACAGTCTGATTTAGGAATCACCTTTATATAACTATTTAATAAAATTATTTTCATTTGGCGATCTCTAGCTCTGCAGTTAACACAATTTAATGTGTTGTGAGACTGTCGGAATACACTCCTATGAACTAATCAATTGAAAATCATTAATTCATGAGTCTTTATTAACAAGTCAATGGATTGTAATAGTCGCTAGTGTTGGTATGAATCATTAACTGAGACGGAGAATGAATATTAACATTTAATGAGAACACCTGTGGTATGTCTACTGTGTAGTGCTATCATTACTGTAGTTCAATATTACCAACCTAGTGAATATTATGATTATTACAATATTTTTCTTATTATCATCACAATCCATGTTGGTTCTACTGCTCGGGTATCCTTGCATAATGTCAGGGTTCCAGGTAATAGTCCACCATGCTGGTCAAGTGTGGATAGGCAAACTTCACAAACCTTTGAGAACATTACGAAGAACTCCTAGGTGTGTGTTTCCTCACCGAGTTTTCCTTCATTGAAGCAAGTGACATTTACCTAGTAACACATATGGAATTTTTTGAAAATTAGAAATGTGTGCAGGATTCAGACTCAGGTATATGCATTTAGAAGTCAGTTTTCAAACCACTAGGTAACTGCGTATTTATATTTGTTAATAGTGTTTCATACACTATATATGAAATTATAGTAGGTAGGTGTCTATATGGTGCTATATATATAGTTTTATCTGCAAATTAATTGTCATGCGTCTTGGATTGTAAGCTTTTCATGTTATTATACTGATTAGGTCTAATAACTATCTATTTAGTTAGTTTTTTTTGCACACAAGTTACACTTATATTTCCTACTATCTATTGAATGGGTATTTCAGTAGTCTAGTCTCATAGTAGTACCACTCTCGGTCGATATTAAAATTGCAATTAAGCTATATAAAAATACTAGATGGTGCCCGCGGCTTGCACGCGTGTGAGAATAGAGCAGCAATGAAAAGGTTGTTTTTTCTATCACTGGTTGCTAGGCAACGCTTTGTTATTAACAAATTAAACATAAAAATGAAAGAATCAATTTGATGAATTATATAATATAATGGATCGTTCCACTGAAATGAGATCTTTTTGCGTGGTAAAAAGTAGCCTAGTACTCATAGTCCTCCCAACTATTTCCAAACTAAAAATCACACCATAGGGAAGCTTATTGCGTCGTGAAAGAAGGACAAACAATCACATTTTCCATTTAAAATATTAGTATAGATTGAGGAGTTACCTTTTCACTCATATGAATTAAAATTATTCTTACTTAGGTGATTATTCATGTAATTGATGAAGCTGAAATACGACCAATGTCTTGTATAATAAATTCTGTTGAATGATGACAAGTGTTAGGAACTTCTTTGGTACCCGTAGAGTTCAATATGAATTGAGTGTAGCAGTATCTGATTATCATTACTTTTCATTCAACACTCACTGTATAATATGCAATGATAACTTTATTAAGCGAGGTGGAACATCCTAGGTCATTTGATTTATGAATATCGTGGTACTTTAAGGGTCAAATAGGCCAGTAGCTAGTAGCCTGTTTCACTTGTACTGAGAAAGATATTAATTTTACATCCTTTTATTAAAATACAAGTGTATTAGTGAAAAAAATTTCAAAATGCTCTAAATTTTAGTGCAAGAGATTCTAAGTATATTGTGTAGTTAAATTTTGCTGGCCACTAATTTTAACTAACTTATTATTCAGCCTTCGAAGGAACCAGTCTTACGCAATGATGTCTGGTTGACGTCTTAAGCAAATCATATAAAATAGAAACTCGCTTTTTCTTTCTTTGAAATTACGTATTGATATAATATGGTATGGTAAAGGATCTGTATAAAATTTGGTTCTAAAGGATATTACTACCAGAATTTATCGCTACAAGATTTTATTGAAAATACTTTTTGGAACCCGTGCATGGTGAATGAGTTAAGAATCGGTTTCTATTTTATAAACTCACGTTTGCAGTTGCCGGAAACATGTTTCACCAATTCGTTTTTTAACTAATATTTGTTATGTAATTTTAAGAGCTAAGTACACAGAGTAAATTAGCACAATGGACATAGTCATCGCTAATGTGTTGTCGGCCGAGATGAAGCCAAATGATTCGCTCGAAGGACCATTAATTAAACGATTATTAGTTTAGCTGCTTTATCATATGATATTATCTTTAGAATTAATTTTCTTACGGCAGGTTTATGATGAGAGATTGTGAACGTTTATCAGGGCTGTTTTCCACTAAACTGGAGAAGAGCGGAGACGTGTGATAACAATCAAGAAGTAATCTTTATTTTTAAATCGTGCAGATCAGACGCGGTCCTGGGCGAGGTTGGGTTAGGTTAGGCCTAACAACTCCTATCTTTTCCGCTCTGGAACTTGCCCTCAAAGTTATGTCGACCGGGCGGATAGCCATAATGTTTATTACACTGGAGATGGGTTCACGTAATGACGTTCCAATAACATTGTTGGTAGTCTGCACTGGCCGTGCGCTGGCATGTTTTGCCACACTTACGTGTTTTTTTCTATAATCGACTCGTTCGACTCGCACTTGCCCAGTCATGGGTGTAACGCTATAAAACACTGCTAGAATAAACATGATTGAGATATTATTCATACATTCATAAATGTATTTTTCACTTTTCAATCATTTACATAACGTGATAGGCGAGCTCGTTGGCTATGCATCGCCGAACGGTAAGCCTTTTCATGAGCACTTTCCGCCCTTTATAAATCATGAGTTTTTACAACAATTTTTAAATTACATGTTAACTTTCGTGCGAGTCTCCATGAGTAGCGTCTGCGAAGGCATAGTAGTCTTTGAGGTTCGTTAATAAGTAACGAATCTCCATTACGACGAACTGCCCGTCTGCTAGGCGACCCATAAAGTAGTAACAATTCTAGCAAGGAGGTTAGATGAGCGTTTTTCGCAAACTGGCGAAAATAGAATGCTCAAGTAAAATCACTTTCACTATCAATCATAAACACATCCGCGAGGCCCGGCGCGGTCGGGTGACGTTGTGAAATGCGATTCCTTGCTATTTGCGAATTGCCAATTCGCTAAAGCGTGTAGCTATTTCGCCTCACTATTGCAACAGCTCCAATACCGCGTCCGTCACTGCATTATTCAAAACCCGAGGCGAGGCTGTGATTTCTCGAGAAACAATTATGGGTTTCACTTTTTTGCCCGTCTGGCTGGTGTCTGTAACAAAATCGTGTCCGCTGCCAATGACCCGCCTTGAACCACTTACATAACGACGTGGAGTGTCTCTCCTCGCCGCGGTGCGCCGAGATATTGGTTATATTTGCAATTCTCATGCGATGCCGCCTCGATATTCGCCACAATTAATTCATTACAGTTTTTGTGGCCACTTTTATTGAATACGAGCTCACGTCCGCGCCGATAATGTTTTCCTGTGAGCGAAGATTTTCGTCTGGTTCGATTTGAAGAACGATTTCGTGGAACGTGTTCGCATTCAACCACTCGGATTTTATTGTAATGGACGTAACATAAACGACCTAGTTTTTGAGGATACCTCGAAGCGCTAGCTTTTCTGATAATTAATTTCAGTTTGAAAAGAATTATGGCAACGCCTCGCCTTCGTATCCGATTTCACCCGAACATTATTTAATTTATTGATACACATTTTCACACCCAGCTTTTGTTCAGGATCGGTTCTTTCTAGTGCGAAAATTTTTTCAGGTGAATTAAAGTCGCTTTCAGTCTTCTGTCAACGGTTTTCTGAGATGAGCGTGCCTATATCGATCAATCTCGCTGAGTCTATTGACGGGATGACGTATCGATTATACGTCCTGATGTCGGTGATGGTGTGGTGTCGCCCTCGTTTCGGCCAATGTCATTTATAAGAAATAGTACCTGCTACGTACAAGGACTAGTTGTTTATGGTACGTTCATGACAATTAAAATATAAGACAAACTTAATTGTTTGTTATAAGTAAAATATAGATAGATTAAACTTCGGATAGGATTGTCGAATTTATTTAATCGCAGTCATTTTACTTCTCAACGTGAATAACTTGTATCGCTAACCTCCGTTATATCCATTTTACTTGGTTATTGTGTAAAATGAACATCACAACGAACATATGTAATCCACATCATGTGGTTTATCGTCCTAATACTCCAATATACCAGGGTGACGTTATGTGACTACTCCTAAGGATACACAATGAAGTAACCGTGCTGTCTAAAATATGGCTGTCACATGACTTTTTGGAGCCTCTCCAACATTAGCTTATAGCTTGTCATGTGTTCCACACCGACCACCGCGTTGGGCTCTAACGTATTTTACGAACCAGTTGTATAACAACCTTGAAGCGGTGACTCTGTCTACAAGTTGCGTTTGCAGCAGTGCAAATGTGTAATTTTTCACATGTAAACCTGAGAATCCCGGCCGTGTATGCTAAATTTTTAATGACGATTTTTCTATTTCCCTGTCACCATAATGGTATAATTATTTTTATAATGTCTTTCTTGTAGGTATAGGCTAACAAAGAGTATGATTAGGCATTAAGCCCGTCCCTGTACCTGCTTATTTTAAGGTACAAAAAAGATCAAATGAATGAAAATAAACATTATGAAATATATATTTGATCCTCCGGTTATCGCCATTGTTGGTGATGTCTGGTTTGCTTTGTTAATCCGTCGCCCGTGCATTTTTAAAGCGAGGCGCCACTGCGGCGACGTGCAGCCGTCGCCTGCAGCTCAGCCCTGACGGGGCGTAACAGTGGGCGCCCATGCGTGGTCCAGGCTGCAAGGCTGTGTGTGTTTCATGCGATATATCTAACGACGTCCTACGATGTTTTCTCGTGCGACGAGTAAATCTTTATTTAAGGCAGTTTATCAGTCGAACTACAGAAGCTGTGTCGTGAAACCGTTTCGTTTGAATTATATCGTGTACACGTTAGGTCTCCAGTGTATAGATAATATATCTGCTACTCGGAGTATTTAATGTTCTTCGCTATTTTTACGAGCTCGACCTAGAACTGAATTTCTTTAAATACACTTTTTCACAAACTAGGTGACTATAATGTACAGCTATATCAAAAGATTCCGGAATATTCTCGGCGATATCTCATAGGTTAGAATTATTCGGTCCTAGCGCCCAGGATAGATCCGGGTTATAATAACCCGAAGAGTTTCCAGGGGTATTAGCAGTGATGGAAATCGCTGGAAGATGCCTGTCGAGCTGTCTATTATCGGCTTATCCGGGACTGAGACGTATCAGCCTTCTGGGAACTAGGGCGTGGCTTGAGATATTGATCCCGCTCTATTACAGTTTCAATCATTGAAATTCATTTGCCGATGGCTTGTTCGCCCTGTCGTCGACTGTGAAGCTGGCCTGCTGAGTTAAACGTCCTGGGATCAATTCTTAGCAGGAGCATATTTCTAGTTACTAGTTCTAGTCATTGCTGTTGTCACGATTATACATGTATACAATATGGACAAAGTAAACCTAGGGTTTTCTCCTGCCGGGGTGTGAACGTCTGGCTTTTGATTTATTTAATGAGAATTTTAAGTCTTCATTGGCTTCCACTGTCAATCGCTGTGGGTCAATTTATGACGTGTTCAGGCCGTGGTCAGAAGCGTGTACAACACTGGCGCCACGGAGAAAAGGTGGCCAGGGGATAGGAGGGGATGTAGGCTAGACAAAAAAGGATAATTATACTCCCTTGTTTGCATAAAATCTAATAAAGTTATTGTCCGTGGTACTGAAGAAACTACGAATTGTACGTAACGTGTTCAGAATCATTTTATTGTTTCGGTATAATTACATGCGAAACGTTTAATACTATTTCGTATTCAAAATGGAAAAGGATTTTAAAACTAAACAAAACGTATACTTTGTTTTATTTCGTGAATTATTTTATCTCGTGAACTTAATTCCTGGCACTGAACAATTGACTCTGATTAATGTTTTAAATGAATAGTAAATTACTACAAAAATGTGAGACAGCGAAAATTTGCGTAATTCATTTTAATCACGTCTTCGCGTCACGCCGGTTGTCCCTGACAATGGTAACCGAGCAGTTTTTCTACATATAATGTTACCTGTAATATTTCTTCTATTTTATAGTTCCCATCTTGCTGTCTATTTAATGTGCAAACTCACCGGTTTCAATTCTTCAACAGATTTACCCGAACATTATTCTAAAAGCACGCTCATCGATTATTGACCTCTTGAATTCGATTTAATTCTATTTTCTAGGAACAATCGCAGAGTCTCGATCAATTACCCCTTCACGTTTGATCTGCAAGGTCTCTCATAACTATTTCTTCCTCAAATTCAAAGTTGTTCTTCATCGTTTCAACATTTGGATTTTTGTAATCATTATCTTTTAATCTTTTACTCCTTTTTTTTAGTAAATTAGTCAAGTTATACAAATAACAAATGCTTAAACATCTTACTACAAGTTTTTATCATTTGATGATTACAGAAACTTGATTGAATGTAGGATGAAGGTAGGATGATCTATGAAAGTTTTCATGTTATATTTATATTAGATAATAGTGGAAGATAAGAGTACGAAGACCTCGAAGATAAGACACATTATATTCTCGATGTAAAAACAAGAAACCTTGGCGCACGTAACCGCAATCCTCGCTGAACCGCAGCCTACTCCAGATCGGATGGATAATGATATGTTTTTGTTCGTCAGGAGGCCTTTCCATTCAACAAAAACCAATAACTCGGTCGATTTCGCGAGTTGTACGAATATTTTAAGTTTGTTAATCCAGATTACGAAACTTTTACTAAAATATGACTGAATTAAAATATTGTTCAAGCTAACTTCGCCAACTTTTGTTATTCTGGGACTTGAAGCGCCTAATTACTAAGTTTCCAAGACCAGCAATGATATCAAGGGCTGCGAAAGCTTAAAGGTTCGTAACATATCTTTTTTTAGATCGTGCAGAATTATTATCTTTGGTAATCGACATGTCGGTGGTTCAACTAACATATTAGATCGAAGCTAGTACTTACTATTAATGTTTGGTTATAGAAAGAGGTGTGTAACATTTACCTGCTTTATGGACTTACTTATGCGTCACATTTTATTTATAGGAATTTCTGTAGAGCTATTATTGTCAATCAAAATTTCGTTAGGAACTAAAAATAAGTAAAAGTATTATATACATATATATATATTACATACAGCTAGTGACATACGACATATGTAACAAATCAGACCTGATAATACATTTTTCATTCGTATATCATGAACTATAAATAGTCCTGTTATGTCATCTTCGCCTCTCATGCTATTTCATCTGTTAGTTTTATCCTAGTTGGCGATTTCCTTAATCGGTTATGGTTTTCCCGAAAGATATCACGCGAGACATTAAATGCCTCGTTTTACTATCGATAAATTTGCACAAATAGGTCAGCTTCTAAGAGATTGATGATTATTATCATCGGGACAGTATTGGCTTTAACCCTTGCTCCCTTTTTTGCTCTAACGTGCTTAAATTGTCCACTTGGGTTTATCTCATTCTACGAGCTGTCGTTTATGAATGTTACTAGTATTATTGTTATCGGATCTTTCACAATGGAGTCAACGATTAAAATATTGTTAGGAATCTGCTATCGTTATTTAGTCTGTTGTAACAATCGATTATTGCGTTACAACTGCAAGAATATTATTCATTGATTTTCTTTTACTAGTAAAATTTTCAGCAAAATTAAAATGGTTTGCTGTGGATTGCCGTTGTGACACCTTCTAATCGGACGCTGAGCATTTTCTATGATAGATGTTGTATTGTTCGTATGATATTAAGCTGAATGTTAGTACCAAACGACATAGACTGTTCGAGACCTTGTAGTTTTTTTTGCGGTTTCTAGTTTTTCGACTGCAACAAAAATCTGGCCAAGGTCGGCTATAAATGTACTTATGTCGATCGTACCGGTTTTTGCGAACCTCATTCATGTTGAAAACTTTAGCTAGACACCGAATAGACGTTATTACCAGACAATTATTTTTTATTATCGATGACGTCATATCGTATAAACACTGGAGTTGTACAAGGTAACGTTCTAGGTCCGCTCCGTTTTATACTCCCCGAGGGCACAATAGGCCGATCACCGGTGCCAGGCGTTTGAGGGCACGGTGTAGCTTGTTAATCAGTGCACATTAACACTTGCGCATGAGTGCAGGTTGTGTAACAGTGGTCGCATGTTCCGATGCAACCCGAGCCGCCCGCTCGTCCGTGTCCACACTCCTTGCATACCTCCTCATACCGCATTTACTCGAATGACGCATGAATTAGACGGTCGGCACGCCCATTATAAGACTGAAATACGCTAGGGAAAGTTTGAGTTGTTTTATTGTTGAGCGCCTGAAAATTCACTCCCAATAACTAGCTCTCTGGTTAATCGGCGCGTTATTAATTTATTGTAATTTTGAATTGTACACGATGGTTGCTCAAACACTTTGAGAACTGTTTAACCCAAGGTCAGTCAATTGGAATTTTATTATTTATTCGGTAATTTTTAACAAGATAAAATAAAGTTTTACTATTTCATAATGTTTGCAGCATTCTTAATTACACCTATTTATTTTTTTATTTATTAAAATAATGTAGTGAAGGTTTTGTGTAGTACATAATTGTCTAGAGGAGATCTCATGCTATACATAGACTGTCTTCCGAGTCTGCACCCACGTATCAGTAGCCAATGTTGCGGAATAAATTAATTGCTAAAGCACGGAGATTCGATCTAAGCTATTCTTGTGTGTAACTTTGGGTTCGTGGATATTAAGAGAGGCACATTTGACGTAGCCTAAGGCCAAAACTATGGATATTACTCATACTAAACATATGTCCAGTCCAATTGGAATACCTGCTGTTTCATGGTATGCATAGGTTTTATACACCGATTGCAAGTGCAACCATAACCATCATTCCAAAAATCAATTGTGAATGTTTTTTATGTGTCTCGATTGTAGATTTATCATTTCCATAGAGGTCGGTAACACTTCGATGAAGGTTCCAGTACTTTATCACTTACCATCTTGTGGTCTGAGTGTTCGTTGGCCGCCAGCAACAAACAAAAATAAAACAATCAATCATGACTTACGTCCGGTGCCTTCGCTCGTGATCAGCCGTGGGGCAATAGAAGACCAATAGTATGTATCTTCATTTCATTTTCATTCTATTACTGGAGAACCTCGATTATTCCACCGATTAGTGGCGCTATACATGCAGTTGCGACAAAACAGTGCCGTACTATTTTCTGGATTTGCCAGCCTTTAATAAGGGGTCTTAACTTGATGCGTTGGGCTTATATGCTACAGCAGATTACATAGCACTATATATATATATATAACAACGGCAAATAACATGGTGGCAAAATGAAACAGTGTACGGTGTGTCATTTTTAGAATGTTCGCGCCGTTTAGGTAGAGCGTGACGTGTGCGCGTGGTGGTATATCTATATCTTGTGCAGAGATTCTGCACATGCTGTAATAGATATATGCAGTAATAGGTATATACCGTCTAATCGTGTACAATAACTTAAGTTGATAAAAGCAATTGCGAATTGCTTTTACAATGTGGTTTTCGAAACGGAGCGACTCATACATAACTATGTACTCCTAAATTGTGTGCCTAAAACCCTCTTAATGTTCTTGTTGTCGTCTACATTATATAATATGAAGAGCAGAGGCCATAATTCTGAGCTACTCCTCTCTGTATAGCCCTAGCCTTAGACTTAGACTTAGAATAGGATTAGTCCTTGGCACCTGAGTGGTTTTGTTCGACAGAGCGCATTGTGATCGGTTTCAAAAATGATTGGAATAACTTAATAGCATCCTTGCTTAGTCATAATAATTATGAAGCTTGAACAGAAGATGCGGAATACATATACAGCAATAGTCGAGGAGAACGTGTGGTACTTCTCTTTTGAACGAGAAACCAGCTCAGGATGCTGGTGAGATTTGATGTAAGTCCAAGAAATTCAGAAGTTGTTGCGGGTGACGTTCTCTAGGATTTGGACATATTAGGCAAGGTTCCAATAAGCACTTATTACTTTGGTGATTTCCGGAACCACGTGAAATTTTAAAGGATATCGTAATGGCGAAATTCGTAATAAGTCAAACTTGACAAGGAGAATTTTTATGTCCGGGCACATTGAGGGAGTGGTCATTAATCTTATCAGTACGCAATAGTGACAAGTCTTTAAGATATCCTTGGATATGTTTTATGCGAATATTTATGTATTTTACACGGTCGATTTTATTCCTCGTTATTCATATATTAAGTTGAAAATTAAAATATTGCCCACGGGGATGGCAGTCTCTGATGAAGACTGTTATGTAAGGTGCATGTGTATCAAAGAGGAGCTAACAGCTGAGAGGGTGAACTGATCAACTATATCATTTACATTCGAAAGCTGTTGGGTACGAATACAGTCTACAGACATTATGTCGTTACGGAACCCTTGATTTTAGGATTAGAAGGAGTGGTTTGCTGCGTCTTTTGTTTTCTTAATCTATTGGAATACCTTATTGCGTTTTTCATTATTTTATAGGTTCAATCGAGAGTTTTTAAATACCTTCGCCGTAATGCGGTGAAGTAACGTTTGAGCGCGATAGGTTGCGGTGGCTCGGAACGATATGTATTGTGTGGGCCGGTCGGTGTGTCGCGTGCGGCTCCAATGCGATAATTGCATGAAATTAGTCTTCAGTACTCTAGTTTACCACTTCCCTCGGCTGTCCCCAGATAGAATGGCAAACGTATAATTAGTACCAGTTAGGTATTGCAGTCTTGAACCTGTTGTATCTGTACAATATCATTTTTGATTAATTATTAAAACGCCACGAGTATCCATCGATAAAAGTAACTGACTTCCTGGAACTTAATTGTGGCTTTTTAAATTCCATACATTTAGATATGATTGGAACATTATCTATGATGCCACGTTATATTGTGTCAATGGCGGTGGTGAATATTGGTTGAGTGTAATTTGTCGTATTTGAATGTAAAACCCGTGTTAATAATAAATATTTGTAAATCACCTAAACGAGTTTTTTTCCGCCGACCTTAACGCTCCTTTTTAACAAGTGTTTGAATGGACTGAACTGCCATGATTTAATTGTTTTTTTCTTTCGCAGAATATCATGGTCAAGGCATGGATGCAGGCGGGAATAACTTTGACTCCGGTAAGTTTTATTATCACTCTAATAATAATATTTATAAGGTCGGATTTAGATTGATGAACTAGGTAGCGATTTGATGCATCCATATAGGAATTGAAAGTATCACTTAGTTACGCTCAGTTTATACTGAGACTGGGTGTTGATGTGATTAATACATAACTGCAACTTATATGTATGGATTGGGACCTAATATTTTTTTTATTATTATGCCAAATCGCATTCTAATTGTTTACATATATTTAAAAGTGATTACTAATCATTGATAATGCTTAATTCCGTACTTAATATTTAAAAATCCGAGGTTGAGAATTTACCACAGATGTCCGAGGTAGTGGCTAGCGAGGCGGTGCGAAATGAAAAAATCGACTGATAAAATAACTTCATTACGCGAGGCTAGAAAATTAAATGAATAATCCTATTAATGGATTTTTCCTCGCCGCACTCTGCCTCACTGCCTCGCAAATTTCTGGTGGAATCTCAGCGTTACTTTAATAATTTGGGAGCGAAAACGTTGTTGGTTAAGCTTACTTATTCACATATTAAAGCTCATGTAATCTGGGCAAACTTCAATTTTTGGCCAAGGGTAGGTCTTTGTCAAAAAATGGCCGTAGCTGACAACTTTGACAGCTGTCGCAGATTTGAAAACATTAATGTCACTTTGGTTTTCATTCCCCAGAGAGTGTGATGATTACTTGAAACTCGTTCAAAGTCGAGTACTAACTTATAATAGTAACCGAATTACCTCTGGTCCCTCGAGCGGGAGAGCTAACACATTATACCACGCGGTATAATAAGATCGAGGACACGTCTGCTCTGATCCTCCGCTACTTGCGACTGCATTACGCTGACTCAACGCAAATGCCGCTCGTTAGTCGGAAGCTTAATATCGTCTTGTGTCCTGGGGACCTAGATAATGTAACATGTCGATCGCCATGGCGTAGATTTTACTACGTTGTTAGACCTTAGGTCGTCAGACCTCTAGGTTTTTGTGGGATCAATCATCAAACATATTCCAGCTATCGGATTAATATAACACATGATTTACATTAATAAAGCTTGGATTTAGAATATTATAATAAGAACATTCAAACGAATCGAGAATCTCCTCTTTTTTTAAAGTTGAAGATACATAACGTGTACATTGCCTAACAAAATTGTTTTGTTTTCAAGAGAAAAAAAAAATTGTTACACGCGTTCAGAATTTGAAAATTAGACTACGTTTTCGCAGAAACAGAATGTTACACGTAATTGAAAAAATGTTTCTGTCATTTGTGATCTTGTCAATTTAAATTATCCTGAATTTAAGAGCAGGCTCCTAAAAAGCACGAATAGCTTTATGAAAATTGAAACTTACACTTTTCTCGGTAATCTTTTGTAACGTTACAGAAAATAATAAAGTAAAAATGTTTGGACAGGGCATTTTAAGTCGGGCTTCCGTTTCCTTGTAAGAAGTTATACACTACATACAAAAAGAACGAAACCGCAGGATATTCGATTTCCTCCGAGGGCGAATCGAGGCGTGTTCGTAAAACGCCGAATTAGCTTCCAAGAGTTGGGCCTGTCTAGTTTGGGTTTCCGATATCGCAGGAAGTATCAGTCACTTATGATCTTGCCGTTGCTTGCACACTTGCTGCTTGAACATTGGAGCTAACATTAGATAAAGGGGTTACGGAGACAACAAGATATACTCTAGTGTTCGCCCCGATGATACTTGAGTACAATCTACGTATTCTCTCGAATATAATATTTGATTTGTATAATTAATTAAATATAATTAACTGGGTTTAGTTAGATTGCCGGACGAACCCGACGTTGATTTGACTCGCACCGGGCTGTCGTGTAGACGTTTGGTGAAAACATTTAAATCTTTACTAATATTATAAATGCGAATGTGTGTGTTTGTTTTTCTTTCACGGCATAACGGAGCGTCGTTATGGTATGATTTGGTGTGGGCATAGGGGGGAGGATGGCGAGGACCATGGGGTACTTTAGATCGCGAAAAAATATCTAATTTCTTTAAGAAATTCCATTACAATGTGTAATTCAGGCAATAAAGCCTTTAACAAGAAAGCGTTGCCTAGCAACCACTGATAGATAGTTTAATCTCCACACGCGGGTGAACCAGCGGGCAACATTTAGCATTAAATATATAAATCCAGATTGTCGTTGATGATATGATGAAGCTGTGACCTTTATGCAAATACGATTATATTTGATTTTGCCAAAAGGACGCGTGACATGATCGGGGCACAGATTATCAATATTAATCGGGCTTTAAGCCTATTACCGAATAGATAGATGCCCGAAATGGTTTAATCTGTGAGAGTTTTGATTTGAAATTATGTAATCAGAACATCTGAGAGATGTAGAATATATGTAGTTACAAAACGAATATTCATAACGAATTTCATCAAAATCGGTTCCATGATTTAGGCGTGAAAGCGACTGTTACGTTACGCGACCGACGCGAGTTACTTTCGCATTTATAATATTAGTAGGGATTTTCGATGAAATAATCAAGAATCAAATCGTCTATCCGATAAACAATAAAACTATACATTTGAGCGCGTTTCATCGAAATTAAATCAATTGGCGGTATGGTTTGTACGTGGTTATATCCGCAATGGGGTAATCGTGACTCGCGACCGACTGGGACGATTTGAACATCCTAAATAGTGGTGCAAAGGTGAATATCACTTTTTTTTTGTAATAGTCATCCTCTATCATTTCTGAAGTCCACATATATTCGAATGAGTAACTCTGTCTGATACATTTGAAACAATGTTAATTATCCATACAAGCCGCTTGGTACCGTCAGAACAGTCGTCAATGTCCCCAATGAAAAGAGATCAATAAAAATT
>DWPA01003415.1:0-14126 GCA_018251375.1 Calpodes ethlius
CTTCATTGTTGCACAGACAAGTGTACTGAACGCGTGCGACGCCGCGGCGCCGCGCCTGCGCTTAACGACGACAAACATCTAATTGTGACACCAGAACACATTGAAAGTACAAAACATAAGAATTCAGTTGAGCCGTTTCTGAGATGTATATATATGACAATATGTGTCATCATCATATTATTTATGGGGCCTACCAATTAAAAAAAAAATCAGTTATGAAAAATAGCGTGATGAACCTGCTACAAATAATAATACTATAAAAAATCACTATACACTTTCCAAAAACCCAAAACTAAAGATAAGAAGGTTACGACATTAACTTCTCACAACGAACATTAATGAACATTAATAAGGTGATGAAAATATATAAAGAAAAGTTATTAAACAACATGTAGCAGTAAAATTCATTATCAAAATTGTGAGTTGAAGAAGTTACATATCTTTCGGCGCGTTATGAAAAACAGATGAGTGTGCAGTTTCCGATTGAAACTCCGCGCCGGCACACCGCAGTGTCGTAAAGGGCGATGGAAGCCGGCCCGCGTGGTGGTGAGGCTTCACAAAATGCTAATAATATAAATGTCACTATTAATTCATGCCTACCACAATATTGCTGGCATCAAACACCAACTGACTTGTCATATTTTTGCAGGGGGGGGGATGTATACGGAGAGGGAGTTCTCTCTTTCTTCTTCTTTCTTGACCGACACCGCGTCATCGGTATTGCTATTTATAATATTAACGGGAGTTACTTTCTAAATAATTCCATGGGCTGCGGGGAACGATTGCACCGCATGCTCCTTTGCTATGCTTATACCATAAAAACATCCAGACGGGGGTGACCACTTGCATTGTGAATCGTCAGCACCTTGGTGGCTATAGCAAAGACAAAGCTTTGAACTAGTTTTGTAAACTGTAAATGTCAGAAATATTTGTTACTGTTACATAGGTTACGTGGTTCAGTTTGGTATTCTATAAATGTAAGGTGTTTCGCCGGACCGTTCTGTTCAGAACATGTCACTCGCGGCAATCGTAGTCACGGCTCGCGTATTGACACAATATCGGGACTCTCCGATTACTTTCAATTAACAATCACATAAACTATTCCAACACAACAGATTATATGGGTTCGTTGATGTCACAATACGAAACGCACCGGGACCACACACACAGTCGGCTCACTACATAAACATTACGGCTACATTACGTCATTATGTTTTAACAGTTTTGAAATAGACAATGTTAGTACGTACTTAATCCGAGACGAGCGCACTCGAACAAAACATAATTTTAAAGTTGAATAACTCTCGTGCGTCGAGAGCGGGAACTTTATGCACGCGCACTCCACTTTAGCGTTCCGCGCACCGTCGCAGTGATCGCTGCACCGCAGACCCACCGCGCGGCACTGCGCGACACCGTGCGATACCGTGCGGCACCGAGCGGCATCGACCTAACTTAGACCTTAAGTAGCAAGTCTCCTACGCTCTTACAAAAAAAATATTTTTTTTATTTATTAATGACGGAATTCATTGCATTTAAAGAATTAACATAATATATTATTAAATGACCTGAAACTTTTACTGAATGAGGTACTCGTATATATGTAGTAAGAAATGGCCATCACATTTTTAAGAAATATTAATTAAAAAAAAAGTCATAGGTATATCTCTTCCTTGAGAACAATAATTACGGTTTATGAGTTTGAAGTTATACTATAAAAAAATTATAATATAAAAATTACAAAAAGATAAAAAATAAAAAAACAAATGATCTGTGACAAAGAGTAAGTCATACAAATTATACGCTTACTATATTTTTCCAAAACAACAATGCTAATAACATAAACTGCTCCCTCGTACCGCAGATACCTATAGTTGGCACTACATACACACATCGTAGCTTATGATAGTAGTGACTGAAAATAGGCTGAGTGAGTGAAAATAGGCTTTATCTTTTGCTTAACTTATATACGGAACCATCGCAACGCGAGTCAGACTCGAAGGAGAATCATTTTTATGCTTCCATTGACCTTTTAATTCGGGGCGAGTTTTACGACCGTCTTTAATAGCGTTTAGGTTTGAGTGCGAGCGAACGGACGGTGCGGGATCGCTTACATCCATCGGGAGCAGTCATTGATACAGGTACCTGCCGCTGATCCTGGCGACGCCAGTTCTGGCTGAGTTCATCTGCTATTCCGAAGCAGCAAACGACTTCGAGCGCTTCGCCGCTTGTACTCCTAGCGGTACAGCTACCTCCAATTCGTGTAACGGGAAGCATTTGTTAGTTACCAATTGTTCGAGTACGATCTAGATATCACAGCCCTCAATTTTGGTCAATATAAGCTTTTGAAATTATTTGTATTACGTTATTGAACGGTTTCATTTACGTTGCCTTATTATAGAATTTCTCTCAGTCACCATATTATTACAATGCCAGGATTTTAGTATACAGACAAATAGTTTAAGCTGTGGCTGCATTTTCTCAATATGACTGGTTTCGCAAATTGTGTGCGTGTAGTAAACCCGTCATTATCGTGGTGTGACGTGTCACAACGTAGAGCGATCCGTTACGTATCACTACGTGGTCAGAAAAGCAGATACGCAATTTTTTTAAAGATTTTATTTTTATCTGGTCCGTTCCCTAGCTGGAGTGTCGATGTATCGGGGACGCGGTGGGTACCTACTCTATTCATAGTTAGCTGTTTAATATGTTATCTGTATCTAATTAAATAACTATACATACTTTTTTCCTATTTTGTGAATCAAAGCATGGGGCCGCGCCTGGTCCTCACGTGAACACGCCGATATTTAAATATTGTCTTACGGAGCACAGCTCCACGGAGTATAGCTCTTCGGCTTTGGAATTATCTCAATTTATCATTAGTAATTTGTTTTATAACAGTTAAATTTTCTAACACATTGTATCACCGGACGTCAATCAGGAGATTAAGTGGTTGGTACAGTGTAAGTTACTGACATTACACACGGTAACGGATTGTGAGCAATCGTCACCGTGACCATTTGGACGGTGGACGATGAACGCCCGCGGACCGCGGCCTCAGGACGTGCGAGGAATTAATTTCGCCACCTCTCTCACACTTTTGCGAGATACAATATTATAATACTTGGAACCTCAATGTGGCCTTATCTTGATGTCATTTTTCTGCGATAGTGAAATGTGGTGTACTTGTCTGGCTCTCACTGTGTCAACTCTTTTCTTCGCCTCGGCAGTACATCGCACAAGATCTTCTTGGATCAAAAAAAAATAAAAAACCTGTTTTGGGTAGCCGAGTCAGATTTTGTAGCTGACTTGTTAAAACGAATCCACGGCGGCAAAACGTTTTATATTATATTCGTTTACGAGTAGTTTGTCCTGACTGGCCGTCGATAGAACCAATGTCTAACATTCGGGATTAACCCAGACGAGGTTATCGAGATATTTAGGAAGTAGGTAGCTTTGTACATTCGGGCGAGGCGCCGTAATCGATAATCCTATTTAGAGCAGTGATGTGGCCGCAAGGGTCTTCATCTGATCAGCTCGAGGGACAGCTCACGTGCGTGTTACAATGACAACGAACAAAAATTACCAAATTGACCATTTACCTCCATCCTACCAGACACTGGCGAGCCTTGAATTCCTTACGAACACGTATACGGGATACACATTCTCATGTTGTTTCCAGAAAAATCTAACAATAATCCTGAGCCTTTCAATATCCTCGGAAAACAGAAAATACCCTGATATTTACGTTATGAATCCTCATCCCAGGCGAATTCGATTTGTATTTTTGCCCGATTGATTATTTTTCCATTGCAACAAAATCAGAAGTAATCAACGTGAAGCCTCCGAACGGCCCCTCCCACGGCCGGACCACTCGACTGCCGCCGCGCGCCACCGTCAAATGTTCGTCACTTCACTGACCGCGGATAAAAAATCAATTCCAATATCGATTGTAACTTAAAACTGCAGACGTAGTGAACGTATTTGCTTTACGCTTTAATATTTGGAATATTGATGCGGTCGGTTCATCAAAGAAACGGGAACTTAGCATACGAATGTCTGCAGATAGATCTGCGCTGCGCCAAAAAATCATCAATTCCATCGGAACGGAATGTTCGTCCGGAACGAGATCGCAGCGAATTACATTGTAGTTGATACGAGAGAATCCGATCACCATTCTATCTCATTCCGTACAATAGTGCGGGACCTCCGGGACCGGCGGCGCGCACTCATGCGAGCGGTCCGCGGGACGCGCGAGATATTTATGAGCCACGACGAATCACTGTCAACGATGACCGTTATCCGATGAGCCCGAGGTTGTCCAAATATCACGTATACAAATCTTTGAAGTATGAAGTACTTTGTGATTGGGGGATCAACAAAACTTTTATTTGTGCATTAGCTTCAAAATAGTGTCACGTCATATTCAATGGACTATACAATGTACGAAGCAATGTTAAAAACTACCTGCCCTTAATAATACGCCAGAACTGTCGCCTCATTAAATGTTAGAACTCACGGCGATATTTGCATAGCACTGTTTCATCACAGTAACAAACAGCTACTAAAACGTAGACAGTGACGAAAAGACGTTATGCGTCGAGACAGAGACGGAGCTCATAAGCTCAAAGCTCGTGATAAGTAAACAGACAACATGGTAATCATGCAACTGCTAGGCGCTGGCGGGGAGTGCCCCCCCTAATCCCCTCCACACAACGGTGGTGCGTGATGGTAACACAGTTCACGACTGTGTGGAACATGTGGTTGCTAAATCAATCCATTCTGGGGTTAGCGGGTGAAGTTCCGCGCCTAATGGCTCGATGGGTCGCAGTGTCGATTCCCGTCAGCATAATACACAATATTCATTTATGCTCAAGTGATATTGTGAAAATGGACTTACATTCGAGTTAATTTTATTACTAGTAATGTGTTAAGTTGGCGCTGATTACCGCAAATGAATCAAATAACTATCGCCCACAATAGCGTTAAAGCACTTTCGCATTGTCCGACCCGATATCGTTATCAGATTGAATCCGATCTTAAAGTAAAGTAAAAATATTAGCCAAGATACCTATGTTGCACATATATCATCGTTATAATATCTGAAAGCGAGCGAATCTAGCAAGTATATGTATAGTTATAATCCCACCAGTCCGCGCGGCAATCGGGCGAGCGTGGCTTGAGTTTGGGATCACAGGAACGCGCGTTATTGCAGTTTACGAGCAATAGTACCACGAAACTATCTTATCCCAGGCGGGAGAATATGAAATTGCGGCTCGGAACTATCGATCACGTCTAACAAGTCGGACAACCAAATCGTATTGGATAACTTGAAATCGCTTTTACCGGAACGTTTGCTATAATAATGATCGTGTGTCGCTCGCGCTCGCCCCGCGCTCGCCTCGTTAGGCGGCCGCCGGTGCCGCCGCTGGAGCCTACAATTTTCATGTCACGTTCCATAAAATGCAGTATTTACTAAATATAAACCTTTTATTTATGCGTTGCAAATGCGAGCGGCGCCGTGTGAATCGGTTGGACGGTTTGTTGTGTTTAACTATTCGTTTAACTGGTTAAATGGTGGATGAACCTGGATGTTTTGTTATCGATAGCGTAATAAGCAACGTAAGTCATTTCACGCAAGTTTATTTCATAGTATTCTACCTCGCAGCATTTGTACACTAGATAATTTCCAAATGTACTACGACTAACGGTCCACCTCAGCAGCGTCTACGCGACACGCGAGATGAGGTGTTGACCGCGATGATCTGCGATAATATCTTATGACAATCACTAGTGAAGGTGACTCGGATGGAGACAGAGAGCGTTGGCCAATACTTTTCGTTTCTGTCTGTTCTCTGCAGCAACCTATAATTCTAACGAAGCCAACGAAATAAACATCGAAACGAAAACTAAACCTATTGGGAAATTCAATTAAATATTGGTTTGCATGAATGGATCCGCCGAATAGTTAAAATAAACCGATTAAATTTTTGCCTAAAAAAAATTTACAATCTCTTGTTTCATATTCATCGGACACAACATATTTCCCACTGTTTATCTCTTCTGAATAAACCGTTTACGTAAAGTCAATAATCAAAAATTTACATTTATCTGTAGATATTCAAATTATTGTTTTACTTTTACAAACCTCTTGCAAAAGTTAAATGTCGTAGTAAAATCTAAATGGATTAGGCAGGTACTAAAAGATATAATGTTTCAGTGGGTTCCTAATTATTTCGTCAATTAAGTGCTGAAGCTTTTCATCGGCCCACGACATTAATTTTATTTGTATTAAGTGCTTGTAATTTCTGAGGCGGATAGTAGGCGATGTTTGTGAAGTGTAATTAGTTCCAGTCCACATCATATACCTTTATAAATGACTGCTTATAAAGGTATTAGTGAGTATATCGGGGCCGCATTTCAAAAAGCACAACAAACTTGTACCTATTGGACCTATTAAGGGGCAATTGACTATTGATTGGATGAACACGCCAAATAGATTCAACTACTAAACTAGTGAACATACTCGTACCATATCTCAATCCTCGGGGTGTAGACTCGCCGCCTAATGCTGTCGAATGGGATCGCACTGCGCCGAACGTCTGGATTTCATGCCGATAACATCTTTATGTTCCCTGCGCTGCCTTGATTACCCTAACGCCGAACCTACGGATTTTACTACACTACTAATGCCCGTTACAGATAAATTGTGGAGACATGAAATTACCGATCGCTCGATCGTGGGAAATCGAGTAGAATTGCTGAACTACACTGAAGATTAATTGCCTTACATTATGCAAAATATCTCCGAAACTCACTCTTATCACCTCCACAGAACTGCAGTCTACTGTTCAATCAGCTGCCACTCATAGATTTAATGGCATCACCGAAGATACGTAGCCACACGTGAGTTTCGCTTTTTAAGATAAATCGAATTTATTTCTGCAACTTGCCTCACGCTACCCGTATCGATATACACAAAATAAGTAGATTTTATTTGATCAACGGTCGGAAACAAATTGATATTAAAACTTGTGTAAACACTCTCCGGTATTCGCAGATCGAGTGGTGAGTGTCTGATTAATTGTTTAAATTGGTTGTTCGTTTGTTTTCGGGAACGCACCGATATTCTTTATAGCCTATGTCAGTGAGCGTGATTTTTGTTTAGTACGAAATCACTTTCACTCCCACCAACACATGGCTCCCTCCCTGGCCACATTGGCACCATATTTAATGCTAACGTGAAACTAACCGTGATTACTACTAGCTAGCTACTGTGGCCTTTGTTTGGAATCCGTCATGAAAGGTTTTTATGTGTTCTAGTTTTAACGTGTATTGGTTGCGACGTTCACTATCGGAGAGCAGCGATACAGGGGCTCTGCGCTAATTGCTTAGCTGTCGGTAATGCCTTAATTTTATCGAACACTAGGGGCTGCAAAAACAATTTCTGGTTGGTCAATCGTAATAGTCGTAGTAATCGTTGGAACCGATTTTGATATGGAATTTGACGCCACACCTGCGTCTTGCCACGCCTTGACACCAAAATATTACTCATGACAGGTCACTAGTAACTTTAAAATAATGCCAACGACGCTCAACTAAGTCAATCTTATCCTCATAGAACCAGATTAAAGCATACCTACTTAACAACAGCTCGAAAATGATCACGCTACCAAACTTATTATTCACAATACTTTGGTAAGTATATAAATTCGCGGGTGTAGATATTTAATTTTAGTTTAAAGACTACAATGACAAAAATTTACTGCGATCAGTTCCACAAATCTTGCCGTGACAAATTATTTCACGTATACAATTCAGAAGTTACAAGTAACCGCTTAGAAGGAGGTTTGTCAGTAAAACAACTTTGTTATTAGTTTTAGAAGGACCGTTAAACTGATAATAATCTGCGCTAACGTTCACGGGTGTAACTCACAACTCGATCGCCAACGTCAAGAACGTGCATTGAATGTTGGGACACTGCGACGTCCTTCAGGTGCCGGACTGACTCACTCGTTAAGTTATGTACATTAATGGGCGCGTCCTATCGACCAGCAGACGTCGCAACTACAGCTGGTATTATCTACATCTATCAGCAAATACAACCACGTTCCTACTGCAGGAAACTCAAGGGATAATCGTTGCGTTTGTGTTTATTTGTATGTGTTTTCAAATTTGGCAGATGAAAGTATAAGAGGACATGCCTCGTTGAATAGCTCCTGCAGTCCACGAACATCGAAATATAAATAAACCATTACTATTACCTCTTCCGTTGCACTGCAGGGTGCACCACGGTGCATCGGTGACGTACCTAAAATGGGATTCAAGAGAAACGATACTAAATTAGTAAGTCCCGGTTAGTATTACATGTTAATAAAAATATAAGTTTGTTATTATTCGTTATTAAGAGGACTGCGGACGTTAGAACTGGCACTGTAGGTTAAATCTATTAGAAACTATCTATTAGTACTTGTCCAATTAGTAATCTTTGCCACAAATGCTTTGCTACCCCTGAGGATAGATTATCTTATCTTGTATATGTGTAAACATCGAATAGATACCTTTCCAAACGTACACGGACGTACGGCAAAAATAAGTTTAGCTATTGTAACGCCCAGGGTGAACGTTATATAGTTTCTACGTCCTTAATGTATAGAAATATGTACTATCATTTGGTTTCATCGTCTTATCCCGACTTAAAAATTTGTACTTTTTATATATTCAAAATTAGACCCCCAATAGGGTTATTTTTATGTTGTGTACATGCAATAGAACATGTTTAAGGGTTCAGGTGTCGCGTCATGCGTATGACTATTTTCATACAGCAATAAATTTCCTACGATCTTGACGACTCGGCCCTTCGGCGGCAGGTAGCGCGGTGTCGCGACAGCCGACCGTCATCCGCAGTCTACCGTCTACCACCCGTTCCCCTCGTTAACCTACGACCGACTCGCCGATCAAATTGGTATTTCAGCTGGGCTTTAGTAGTGCCACCCAATTTGAAAAACTCTCTCCGCCGCCCTCGAACTACGCGCCGCGGCCGTGTGCATAGAAATAATGTAATAATAAATTAATGCTCCTATACGAAAGGATAAGCGGTCGCGGTAGTGGTCGACAGCAGGTTTGATCGGGAAGATTAGAATATTATTACTATTATTGGACACGCTCACGTTTAAATTATTTAAGCGTCCATCGGATTATATGTATTATTATCTAGTTATGTGTATGGGGTATCAAACCTAGTATTGCATAAAGTACAAAACTTTCTACAAATCTGATGAAAAATCAAGACCTTAGCAATACTCTCGTGTTATTCTCTCCGTCGATTTATACCCAAATTTTTCCATATCTAATGGATGGATAACATTAGGAACGGCGCCAAATTAGGGAGGGCAATGTACTGCAGTGGACGCTGAAAGGCTCCTGAATAGATAGATAGCGATTGGTACACGGAGGAGATCATCAGATGGGATAAGTAAGAAAATCAGAAATGTCTTCGTAACTTGGGGTGAGAACTTCACTTTTACAGTTGAAGTTAGAACAAGGGAGATACGTCGCCGACGCCGCGAGCCCACAAGCACCTCTCCGTTCTAGGAGGAACTATTGAGTACCTATGAAAGTTTTTTATAACGTTCACTTCGGTCCGCGTACCGTGCCCCTCGCGGTCGGTAAAATAATCCATGATTTCCTTGAGTTAACTGACCAAATGTACGAGATTATTTTGATACCCATAAGCTGCTTACAAGTCCGATATAGTGTGCTACAAAATCACTAGCGGTACTCCACCTCCTGCTTTAAATTTCTATTTATATCTTAAAGATCGACGATACAACTGAAATACATTTTGTAAATCATTTAGAGGTTAGGACTAAATTAGCCTCATTACATAATGTGCAATATTTATAAACACCCGCACGTCGGGATTGCGCGTTGTGGAGAACAAACTGTCGTTTTTCAGAATTTAGCAAACGAACGCCAGCCGACGATACATTTCGAAATGAGCGCAAGGTCACTCCTGAGAGAGGACGAACGTTGCACTCGACACCAATTTTGTTCCAGTTTCATTAAGATACTGTTTTCTGAGAGAGGGCACTGATTAATTAAGGCCACTTGCAATGAAAAATATTTTCCTATAATACAGGAAAACAGAGAAAAAGGCAATCTTTACGGGTCTGAAATTTATTACGAACACCACGTCCTCAGTTGCCAAGCCAAAAGTTTTCGTTCATTTGTTTGTTTTCTCGTACAGTGTTTGTTAGTCACGCCAAGGACCTCTAACTCAGTAACCGTATCCAAAACACATGTTTCGTCTCTTTACATACCGGAGCACGACTCCGGCCTACTTGGATTGTATTTAATATTCAACTCGCATCCCACGTGCGCTAGCGCGGTCTTCGTCGCTTTAAACGCAAAACGATAAAGTTTAGTTTCACTCGCGTCGTCGTCATCTAGGGTTGCGATGGTCCGGAGATAAGGATCGCCATATCAGCGCGGACGGGGCACGCAGTACCTCGAAGGGCTCGCGGGGGGAGTCGGGGAGGCGGGGCGCCGCGGTGCGTTTGAGTCATGACGACACGAGCACGTTCGTCGCGTGCGCCTCTTATCTGGAAAACTTTCTCCGGTGGTGCAATTTGGACAGTTTACGAGTACCGTTTAAAATTCGAACTTGCTGTCTTGGGTTCGCATCCTTAGAAGTTGTGAATTAAAATATTAATTGCAGTCAACACCGCGCCGTTGATTGAACTCGAAGCAATTCAATTATTCAATCAATATTTTGATCCTGTTTATGTGATCGAAAAAAATACCCAAAATGGCCGACCCGGCTGTCGAAGATTACTGGTATAGTCTTTATACTTTAGCTACAGGCCATCACCCTCTTGCTCGAATCAGCCGCAAATTTCACAAATATTCACGCAAGGGGTTTAAAAGCCAGTACTTTCTTTGTTTAATCGCTCTTTTTCCTTGAGCGACGATACGCGACGGGTCAGTAATGCCTTTGCTATTACTGATGTCCACGGGCGACAGTTACCAGCAACCAACAATCAAATAGTACCATGTAACTCTGTTAACAAGCGTCGTGGAGCTACTAAGAATACGTGAATTGAGAACACCGGCGTTCTCTTAGTTATAAATTGAAAATTAATAATTGTCATATATGAGAGCTGACACTAATACTCCATACAAATTAAAATTTAATGAATCATTGTTCCTCGAAGGTTCCCAACGCATCCATTTAGGCTGCATGCCCATTTAAACTGTCAATGATTCATCTCAATCGGTCGAGTAATATTACTAATGTTATCCGAGAATGCGTCCACTGCTGACCAACGGGCCGAAGTTATGGATTTGGATTCGGTTCCGTCGGGGCTTATTGCGGGGTGTGATCGTGGCACCGCGCACTGCCGAGTAGTAAGTTTATAGTCTGCTCGTTGCATCTCGAACTCGGCTACGGAATGCGTAGTTGTATACGGAACATGGAAACACCGTCACTTCGACGTGGTCGCTGTACTCCTACATGACAGAACGGTCGGGGTAGTATTTGGTTCTCTTCCCTCCTTCTTTCTTGGCTGACAACGCATCCGCAATTATCAGCGACATACATAGGAAGCCATCTACCGTCATTTTATTACCTTTCCGGTGACTTGTGCGAGCAATAATGCTTGGCCCATTTTCAAGGCCGGATTGAGCTCCAGTGCTCACACTTCCATATAAATAATACGAAACAAATGTGTACTGCGTTGTGGTGAATTATTCTAGAAGCGCGTTGTGATTGAGAAACTCGGGCCGTGAAAAATCTGTATATGGCTAATCGGGAAATCCGCGGCGCGTGACCTGGCGACTGCGGCGTGCGGCTTGCGGCCTCGGTCATGCGGTACTGGCACCAGCCGACTACCGGCCGTCAGTAGTAAAGTCTACCCCAACTTACAATTGTGAAATATTATTAATTAATTAAATTAAATTAACTCAACCGTTACTCAAATGTTACGAGAACGACATTATTTCTCGACATATAAACACTGCTAAATTACTTGTTTATACGTTTTAAACTGTCCATAGTTTCCTGTCATACGTATATCTCTTTACAATCATTTAATACCGATCCGAAGTGATCGACGTAAAAATATAACTTTTTCTACGAATACGTTTGGGTGGAAGCTTCATTCAAAATCATTTCAATATGATTTATATTTTTTTCCATGAACATACATAGTCACAATGAAAGTCATCTGCATGTTCTACTTTATTCATATTTGATGTTAAAGGAGTCGAGGACTATCTTCAAAGATTGATCACTGCCTTGCTAATGTAAGTGTTCCACACGTATGGCCGGCCGCACCCTCTCAGTGTCCGCTAATGACAACAACTAACCCACGTGTGGATAAGTCAAACCTCTATATGACCATGCAGCAACTGGTGGCCGGGTTACTGGTGGCTAAAATTCGAAGTAAAACAAAGGCGGGGACAAGTCATCCACTGCCGTTGTCAAGTGTGAACGCTGGCCAATTCGCGTCGGTGCAAAATATATCAATTTCGCCTGCAACTTGCTGAAGCCGGTACAGTGCGACCGGCCCAGGTATCGTATATCACCACGTACCATATAATTACCCCGTAAAAATAAAAAAAAATCGCTTCCATTTCGAACACATTTCTATTTCAAACGCTCACGAATTTGAGTGGCGAAATAAAATTAAACGGTTGTGAAATTTTCTCAGTATAATTTACACCGCGTCACAAACACAATAGTATAATGAAAGGACTAAGTATGACTTTACATTTAATACCCATATCTACCTGATTTTCAATGTGACAAGGAAAATTTAGGGAAATGAACCAGTCGTGGCCGTCTGTGGTTTAATGAGAAGGGAACGCGCTGGATCGGTGCCGAACGGTATTTAACTCGAAACCAAAACTACGCGCTACGGTTAACAATGACATAAGTGGCATAAGTAACCGCGGACAATAGGGGGCGAGCTGGTACGATACGTGCGCGTGCGCAGGCAGCTGCGTTCTGTGAGCTTTGTGTTGTATTTGTTTACCGCACTGCCATTGAACGGCTGACGGCTCACATCCACACAATCAAATCTGACAGAGTCAGTTGTCGCACAACAAACACGAGTTACGTTCGCATTATGTACGTCGCCAACTCACCGCTCGCCGCGGCGCCGGCGCACGCGATGCGACGCGCGACACGCCGTTGTTATTGATATTGAGTGCAATCGTATTAGTTAATGCAAGATTTCACTGAGCAAAATGATGAATACATTACTATAACTATTTTTCAAGCTTTAAGTAACTTGCATTATTTATGGAGGTTAATTCTTACAAGCAATGATAAGCAAAGCTAGATATGCTAGCTAGGAAATCAGTGTAGATGGTAACGCACTATTATGATAAGCATGACCTCACCATACTCAGGGTTCGTTCCACCTGAGGTTCGAGGGGTTCGAACTCCTTAAAAGTTGACGACAAAGACATTAAAATTTGTATAATATACTATCAGGGTCGACTTAGACAAAGGAACTCAGCAGTAAACAATACGATCTCAAACATTTTTTCTACAGATTAAGCATTCACGCTGTGAAACTATTTTTATTTTTTTTAATTATGAGGTAACAACCTTTTTCCACACGTCATCAAAATGCAGAACACACGTGTTGCTTTACGAGGAACAAACTTAAATATCACCGTCCAGTATTCAATCGAATACCAATATGTAATGTACGATGTGACACACAGACACGTCTTGATATCCGGCGACGACATCAGATCGGTCAATGTGTAAAAGGCCGTATTGTAGGTTAAGGAATGGGTTATTGCGCGCCCCACCCACTCCCCAAGTTACTCGTAATTGGTGACATACAATACGTACGGCGCGGTGGGCGACAGCGACGGCGGCAGTGTGGGCCAACTACACAATGAGCTTATTGTTTTAAGCTTAATAGAATAATAATTTAAATTATTATTTACCACACGGCGCGTGACAATTCCAGAGTGAAGGCCCTTTGTTACCCGTTAATTGTTGACAAATACCTACTTAATAAATAATTATATTTAGTGATCCATTTCTTCCGGAACCACAGATTTCATAACATCAACATTTAGATACTGTTTCATTCGGGATTGTCGAT
>DWPA01003416.1:0-14125 GCA_018251375.1 Calpodes ethlius
TTTAAAATATTATTTTGTAGATACTTAAAGTCGTAGTTTAAATAATTATTTATCTACCATTCTTACTTAGCATTGTGTTGAGGTCGATGCAGTTACAATAATATATTCGAAGGTTTTGTTGGCACCAATGTGAAAAAAAAACAGATCTTGGTGTTTTAATTAACTTTTTTTAAAGTCGATTTGATCTTTTAACATTATTATTTTAATTAGTGTTTTTTGATCTAAATATAAACTGAAATAACATATAGACCAATTTCGCTTTTACATGTGTAATAAAATTTTACCTGAATTACTAAAATGAATATTAGGCCAATAAAACTGGTTATAATCAGATCACAACTTTCAGAGAAAACCGAAGTCAAAAATTTTTTTTTTTTTTTTATACACATTACTGCATATATTCATGTCCAATTAATTACCTCCTTTTTGTAAAATAATAGGTGATTAAAAAGATACAAATGATTGTGAGTTATAGACCATAGTTATATATGAATTAATTAAAACAAATCAACATATGAATTTCCTGTATTTACCCTTTATCCAAATGTGTTAGAAATGTCTAATATCAATATTTGTTTTACACGTAACTAAATATCCAAAATTACTTAGGCACATTTCCTGTGTGTTGTGCGTGGTAAAGTGCGTGTATAATAAACTTAGATAGAGAATACTACAGACAAATAGACATGCTCCGTGCCAGTCGCACACGAAAGAGACGGACTTATGCGTCATCCTTGGTTAGGATTCAAACAGAACAAGCAACATTATTTTGTTCACTGTTTGCGTGGCGATCGTTAAGTAAAATTTATTTTCGTGAACCTTTTTGGCACATATTGTACATTATGAGCAAACTGTTTATTGAACTTCCTTGTGAGCGGTAGGTTGGAAATATATATAAAGTAAATTTCCTTCAGGGACAGCGATGTAAAGTTAATATGGCCGAGTGGAGATGTGATGGGAGATGTTAGCCCCTCAAGCTACAAAAAAATATTCCATCACCCAAGATCATACATCTAACCAAGGGATAATGATCCCATCGTTTATCTATTATATTCTCAGTCTATGGTTGAATGATTAAACTTGATCTGACGGCCGATCTCGTTTTTGAAATGGTCGATGTGAAAGCGTTATAAGGAAGGCAATTTGTGAATAATATTAATCTTGTGCCGGAGATGACGGCTGCGGTCCGCTCTACGTTTCCCTTGGGAAACGTTGATATTCACCATTTTATATTAATCCGTGAGATAGTCGCGTTATCGACTTTTTTAAGTTACCCTTGAGGTTTTTAAGAAAGCTGCGCGGATATAAAATTCTGTTTTATTTTAGTCCGTAATGCCACTTGCTGTCTTAGTATTGTAAATTATTGTTCGTACATTGATAGAATTATTAGTATTGTTTAGGTATATGACCTTAAGTTTAGTTCCATCCTTGAGTTATTGAGAGTATTATTAAATGTACCTATATTTACAAACAGTTTCGGTGCTAGGTGCGCCGTAACAGATATTATATTTGTGACAATTTGACTGGCTTTATCATTATGACTTTATGAACGTCATAACACGTTGGTTGTGCCGATATTATTGAGCACTTTGCTTGTATCTAACATTGTGGACAGTTTGAATGTCACCAACTATTTTCTGCTGACTGTACTACAATCTGATGACTTATGGTTGAAAAATTGCGCTTACTTAAAACAGAGAGATAGGTATTCTCTACTTAAATGTAATAGTACCCTAAGTGTAAGTTCACAGGGTGACTACACGGTGCGACATTCGACCGACATTGGACGGTGCACGTGCGGACGCCGTGTGAACAATTTTTGCGTTTTCATACACTTTTTGTTGTCACTGCGTTCGAATGTTGGCGGTATTTTATTATCTAAAAAAACGCACTGTGTAGTCACCGTGTGAACCCAGCGTGACACTGTACGATTCTTCATCTGGTTGACTGGCAATTATTCTCCTTGTTGTATTAACTGTAATTTGCTTTTAATTAATAAGGTAGATACGGTTGAGGCTTATTGCTTCAGACTTAGTTACCAACTTGATTTCTCTCTTACTACTTGCCCGGAAACGCGTCAAGTGATGTCTTTGGTGTTACGGAAGTCCATTGATGGTGACCATAAGCTTTCCATTCACGTGAAACATACTTTCTTTATAAATATTACTTTTCTTAATTCTATTATTTACGAATATTTATTATGAAGTCATTTTGTTGTTTATTTAAATAAAGTTCACGTATTTGTTATTATTTCACGTGAAGGTAGGATCTACCCTAATGCAGATGGTTAAGAGACGCGTTAAAAATTTAAAGGCATATTAAACGAATAACTTAGAGGTGGTTACATTATATACAAGCGATCATAACATATTCATTGTTCTCTGTTGGCGCAACGCGCAACGGTCACATGGGAGGAATAATAATGAAGTTAATCATCACCAATGCATTTGCTCTTTAATACCTACGTCCTGACGTCATTACAAGCGGCACGGCGCGGCGGGGCGCGGCGACTTTGTGAATTAGGGTTTAATCACACTTGTTGATGATTTTTTTAATATAATAATTATAATTAAAATTTAGTACCTATCGTACTAATCGACGTCGTACCTACTAAACGATATGAATCGATTAATAATTTTAAAATTAAATACAAATGTTACGTTATGAATTATCGTTGTCAAATTGATTGTAGACAGAAGTGTGCAGTAGCGATCTATTTAAATGTGAGAAAAAAAATGGTCATACCATACAACGATCATATTATACTTAGCAGTTATAACACCATTTCAAACAGAACTGTAATCTTACTGTTAGAACTAGATGTTCTATAGGCTAGACGCCATTAAGGTCACTTCACACCATGCGGACTGCATTTGATACTAGTCCTACTATTGACATATCCTATATTATAATCAGTTGAATCATATGGCGCCCACACTAAAATTTTTCGATTTCGGGTGTGGTGAGTCCCTTCACCCTGACGTCATGGTGCATGAAAGCGCGGCCAATGGGAATTACTAATATCGCACGTGGGAAGATGACGCCCGTGCCAATGTTTATACTCGTAATTTATTTACAAACGTACGTAGTTTATACTACCCATATACACTCGTACCGATTCAGAAGGGATGTTACGGAGCTCCGTAACCGTAACCGAAACTATAAGATATCCGAAATCTGGGGGCATGATCATCCTTTTCTTGAAGCACTTCAAGGCATTTTCCATCCCTGTAACTGTTTTGCATATAAAAATAGAAGTCTGGATTCTTAGAAATTTGAATTCAAATTTGGAATTTGTTTAGTGTATAGCCTATAAATTGCTTGAGAAACAATTTGTATGACGCTGACGTGTATTCAGAATTTCTAAGGCGGTTTATTCGAGGTTTATGAAAATGGTCGTTTGAGGGGATCGTTCGGTGGTGTACTGATGGACAGACGCTTGTTCAATATTCACAAGCGGTCAAATGTACGTGGAGGTATTAACAAGTTAGTAACAAGTCTGGAAGGATTATTTTCAACAAAAACTAATGTTGAACTCGTTGTTTTCACATGAATAACAAGTGTTCCATAGATACTACCTAAACTATTTGGTTTTGTATGAAATTATAAGTTTTAATAAGATTATATGGGATTGCCAAGTGAAATTATCTTTACTATAGTAAAAAAATTAAAGGGTATGATATTGATATGGCCATACATGCTAACAACTCTTTAATTAGGAAATAAAATATGGCAAAGTTCTTGAGCGCTTTCAGAGTTACCAACTAAAATAACTACCTTGTTTTTTTATGAGATAACTTTTTGCAATGCGAGAATATATTATTTTTACGTTTTTGGTTTTTAATTTATTACTCTCTTATTTTAACTGTTGAAAGACTGATTAATATGACGGTTTTGACATGCTAAATAATACATATTATTTGTTTGTTCTTAAAAAAATGGTAGCTTACAATTAGTAAGAATCGATATTCTATGTCCTATGACAGGTTTTTAAATCTATCATCGTCGACAAATAAACTAAAGACTTTATGGTTTCAACTATCAAAGGGCATTTAGTCGTATACTAAGGCCATCACTAACATTTTTTCTTAGCGAAAGACGATGAATCGATTATGATTTCAACGTAACGTGAATTTTTTCGTGTCTATAGCGTTGGATTCGCTTTTTCATTCATTCATTCTGCCGATCGGCAATCATTAGTGATGCTAAAATTAAAATTCAATATACAGTCTTCTTTGTGTTCGAGGTGTAGACGTTCTGGTCGATAGGGAAATAGGAATATAGCCGAGACTAATAAAACGCAGCTTATATTTACCTAAATTTTGTAACCATAAATTGCATTGAAGCTAGATAGTGAATTGTACCTTTAAATGCTCTATAGTGACTATAGTCTATATTTATCGCAGTACTAGATAATCTATGTAATATGCAATTTATATCACAAGTTTATTGTCGCAGTTGAGTAATTTTTTATCTGGTTATAACTAAAGCTATAGAACACATTCTAGAATTCCTTCTATTCGATGCAACCGCTTCGATTATTATCCATAATTACTATTGTGTTGTAATAATATATATGAAGACGTTAATAGTACCTACTGGTACCATTGATCTTAATGAAAAGTTGACATGTGCAACAATAAATAATGATGATATACAATCCAATGAGTCACAAATATACACAGGCACGTATGAATTACGCTTGACCAATTTTTTTTAATATGTATTTGTTATTTCTATTAAAGTTGTCAATTTAATCAGTCTGTAAATGCTCCCGGTCGCTCACTTATATAACAAAACTCATTTCATAAATGTATTTCAACTCTAGGTGCAGTTATTCATAGAATTAATTTAAATTTTAATAAAATATCAGCATTTCAGCAAATATATGTTTATCGGTGTATAGCTGAAATTTGGTAACGTTTTAATTTTATATCAAACTAGCTGAACCTTGCGCGCGTTGCTACGCTAACTCGAACTGCCATGGTTATATGAGTAATTTATTGAAATGTTATTGGCGCCACCTGTCAAAAGTTGGTCGTACCCATAAACCTTCGTGGGCTCATACACAACAACTTTGCTAAAGATCATCACATGATCAAATGCATAGTTTACAATTCTAAAAAGGACATACAGACAAATATTCATTTTTATATATTAATATACTTTTGTGGCCTCAGATGTATACCATAATGTAACTCGTACTGTTTGCTCTCTTTCGTTTTTGACAGTATGACCAACTACACAAATTGTCACGCTCTACATAACGCCAGAGAGCCGTTTTGCTGACGCTCATATGCGCTTTAAATTACTTTCTGAAACTCACTTGAAAATAATGACTTTATACTTATGAAAAGAAGCGTTCGAAGCTTTCTTCGTAATTGTTTTATATTACATGAGTAACGTTTTAATTTAGGTTACATATTATACATGATTTGACGGTGCTCGAAGTACAGTGCACGTCCGTTGCACGATAACCTTAGATATTCTGAAGTAATAGAGTTCGTTGATACTCGATGCGTCTATGCGACAAAAACGGACGATAATAATTCAAACATTATCGAACCCCTACAACGCTTGCTTTGTTTGCATGTCATGTATACCGAATTAATTAATGTGGACTATGCTCTATTAATTAATATGAATCTTTGTTACAATATGCGAGCATTATGTGTTTATAGTTTTGGATATGCTTGCTGCATTTGTTCCTCACACGAAACTTTATTAAAATATATGACACCTGAATGCATTTTGCTTACTAAAGACTAATTTATAGAGAGGAAAATAATTTGAAGCGTATAAATATAAATGTATGTATGTTAATATATGCAATTATTATATACAATGTTTAAAACATAAACATCTATTAATAGATAATAGTACGTTTTCCATTAATTTTTATGGTCATAAAGTATAAAATAATATAATATCAAATACTGCATCGCGTTGATTAGGTACTTTAAAATTTCTATAATCGAATAAACCTTTAATTATTTCAATAGGAGCACATATATTAAAACTATGGTACTGAGAAATTTAAATGTTTATTATCTTTAAAACTATCCATTTCAAATTAAATTTTCCATTTAAAATTAATCCTCGTAAATATTAACCAATTAGATCGGGAGAAAATTGAGCGTGACGTAAGCTTAGATAAACATGTCAGTGGTTATATGTACCATAATCCTAAAATGTCTAAAATTAGAGCCAAAAGCAATATAAATTATTATTATTCCGAGTAATCTTCGATGGTATGTTGAGCTCATTAAAATGTATTCCATTTAAAACTTGTCTTGTATACTATTCATATTGTTCGGAGAATGATTGTATCCGTGTGACATTTATGAGGTTGAAAATACAAAATGATATTCTCATCAGTAGCTTAATATTTTAATCCCCTCAGAAAAGGTCGCCTATCTGAATGGTGATACGATGACGAAAGTTGTTTTTTCTTCAATACGTTATTTCATTACCATATTATTCTTGACCACATCCTAACATTAGTAATTCTAAATCTTACAGTTGTTGCGTAAACGTTTAATAATTGTAATTGTTATAATATGTATATATTATATTATAAGGGACAATAGAAATACGTACAGTAAATACTTGGAATATTATGATGTATTCATATAACGCAGAAAATATTTGATATTTCATAATCGTAAATACGCAACATTAATCATTTCTTCTTGACAGGATGTGCGCGTATTTCGTATATGGTTACGTCCTATCGATATAATAACGCGTCGCGTTGGATAAGTTGACACTGTAGAGCTCTACAATATCCGGCAATATACTTTAAGACCTTTTACTTTATGAATTAAAACAAAGAACTTAGTACAAGAAATAGACGAGACTTGGCCTTTTATTGGATTTGTTTTATAAAAGTTTGTGAAGTCTCATTGTATTGTAGTTGAGTACTTTTGAAGGTTTCGGAAACCCTGAAAATGTGTTTGTATTGTATTATTTTTCCTCTCTACCAAAGAAGGGTATTTTTTGTGCGTATCTTATGTGTTTGTAATTTCTTTATAAACTCGTATCTTACAAACTGCGTAATGGATTTCGATTATTAAGGTGTTGTTATATTCGTCTTGAAAACCGAAGTATTTAGATAGGTTTTTGAAAAAAAACCCGACTTTTTGTAGCGACTTACATTAGTAGGTATTATTTTTAGTAAAGTATCAACTTTACTAAAACAAAATTACGTCGAGACCCCTCTGGGAGCCCAATTAATGGGTTCCATTTGCTACTTAACTCAATGCGAACTATATATAGTCTGATTATGCGAACAAAGCTTACTTTATTTATAGTTTATCTTAATTTTGTTTTCTATTCTCAATCTTGGTTCGGTGTTTTTAAAGGATCAGTGACGGATTAGTCGGGTTTTTGTTTTTTTATTATTTACCTTGTGGATGTTCATGTCCCATTTTATTTTATGTAAGAGTTGTTGGGAGTTCGAATTTAAAGTATCACAATGGGATTTATGTACGGCTTTTAACTTTGTATGACAGTACATCTGTTTAGATTACTATGTATTATAATATATTGTATACGTATTGTATTATGTATATGTATAAGGTCGCGCTAACCGCAGAAAGGCAATCTAATGCAGAGGAGTAGATAAAACAATGTAAGAGAAATAGAGAGTATTTTATTAAAGTGCTTCGCGCTCTGAATAACCTACAAAGTTTCCCAAGGACATTTTACTTAGTTACCTACTGGGTTCACTGATCTTTGTTCTTAAACGTGCGACAAGGTAAGCATCACAGGATAATTGATTTCGTTTATCGACACGACAAAAGTATTTAATTCACTCATCACCAGCACTCAGCACCAATAATTATATTAATGATTTGTCGATTATAATGGTGGGCTTAACGTGGGTATATATTCTATATTGTATTATTTTGTGTAAATCAGCTGACAAACGAGCAGCTGGGTCGGCTGAGTAAGTAAATTGACATTTCAAATGACCAGAAGTACCTCAAAGGCATCACTGATGTATTGTTGGGCAAGAAAGATGAGAGAAGAAAGAAACATGGTAAGATATCCGAATCTCCCACAAAATAAGTGCCGGTCGTTGAACTTTAAAAACCATAGTGGCTCTAGTTTTCTTGTTTCACGGAGCTCGAGCGTGAGATGAATGGCGTTAAATTAAAAATTCAAAACAAAGCGAAGCGGTGTGTGGGCGGTTGGACGGCTAAAGCGCGGAGGGCGGGCGGCGATCGAAGAGCGCGCGCGGAGCCGAGCTCGCAGCGAACGGGGAGGGGTGCGGGGTAACGATCCGCACCGGCCGCAGTCTTCCAGCCGCGAGCGCGCCGCGAGCATGAGCGACGTCGGGACGCTCGCAGCTATGGACGCCTTCGCAGGCGGCGCGAGGCGCCGGCCCGCACGCCTGCCGCCACCGCCGCCCTTCGTGCCGCCGCCGCCGCCGCAGCGCCACGACCACTACTACGTGCGCCGCAAGTCCCCTGTGCCTAGGCATTCCTCCAACCTGACGCTCTTCGCGCGCACCAATGGTACCCTCGTCACCCCTTCATCCACAGAGCCATCCACCGTCACACCTCGCACTCACTTATAGCTCGCAGCCGGCGACGTGTTCACCGCACCCGTGACCTACATCTTCAATGTCAATGTCTCGATCTCATCACCGCACGCACCGATCTTTGGTTTCTTTGTTTCTTAAATTTCATAAGTTCTTCCATCTCATCAAATGACATTACATTGCATATTTAGCCCTAATGTAGTCTTAACTTGATTGTAATTCAACATTTTTACACATACACTGTATAAAACTAACAGATCGAATTGTCTTCGTTAATGAATTTAACGATAATGCTTCATTAAACTTCGATATAATCTAATGAATAACAAACGTCTGCATTTCCCGTTACACATTAGCGTACAGTAAAGTATGGAGTTGATTATTGATAAGAACAGTACGCCCTGCGCGGGTAGTCGCACCTCGTCTGAGGAGGTCAGTTCAAGGTTTGACCTTATAAGTGTCAACCTCAGCCTCCTCTGAATCATGTTTTCGATCCTTATTTACACGGTAAACTAATATGTCGAACTCGTTTTCTTAAATAAATATTTTACAAACATGGTATCATCGAGTAGTAAATAAAAAATGAATAACCTGAATTTACGTGCTTTGCTATTTTAATATGAATATGCTAATTGTAATATAAATAATTGAGTGCAAATTACTCAAGGATATTAAAAGCTTTGGTGCTCAGGGATCACACTATAATGGTAGAGTACCGTTAGTCAAGGTGTGGTGAGGACCGCCCACGGCGCCCACAATCGAATGCCGTACGTAGTCAGAACCTTTCATGACTAACGTAACGTATTACCATACATTCTTGGCCTAATATATTCGAGCGAACCTCTACAGCGCTTGTAAAATTAATTATTTACTGTCGCTTTCAAACTCTGCACGGGTACAGGGTTCTCTATTACATACATTTTTAAAGCTATTAACCCTTACACCTTACACAGGCAATGAGAAGTTTCATATTGTCGATTTAATTATGTATTAGAATTTCGATTTCCATCCCTACGGTGGAAAAGCAGTCTGGAATGTTTGTCTACGACGTTTAGATTTTGTTGAGGATAGTTTTGTAAATTTTAAAAATATTTATTTTGTTTGCCATTACTTGAATATAATCGTATTGGTTATTCTTTCAAGAACCTCGAAGGTTATTACAGGTATAGTTAACAAAAAGTCATTATTACTTTTGTATTCTTCTCATAATAATGAATAGGAAATACAACAAACATCTCTTCATTTTATACGGAACAGAAATTACTTTTTTTTAGATGCCTCGGTTTTAAAATCTTGAAAGAGATTTCTTTATAACTCTGGCTGGGTAATGTTGTTGGTAATTAAATATTACGTGATTGGTAATTCTTATTAACTGTCAACGTACAACGATCAGGCAATTTTATACCAAGAACTATTACGACAAAAGTTGATAAGTGTGATTTTTTAGTTTTTTCCTGATATGTCAATTAATGGAATGTTTTCCATGATAAAATATAATGCAATGTATATGTATAGTTAAATAAGTAGGTGATAAATGACGAAGGCGCCGCGGCTGGCCTCGCGCAACTATTTGCGTGCTTATGCCGTAGCGTCGTGCGCGCCGTACGCCATTTTAATGCCTCTCTTGAATGTCAGTCACCACATTCCAAACCTAATATAATCAGCGTCTCATTTATTAGCCTTGAGAGAAAACTAACAGTGCGTACATGTGTTATCAGGTGGCGTTCGTTTACACACGGATAGCGAATCTAATCAAAGTATTTAGTATAACTATATTTATAATTAGTTGCGTAATATTTTGATATCGTCTTAACAATATCAATTACTCGGCTTGATATGCCTGTTAAATGTGAGTAGATAATTATGCTACTGGAAAATTTCTGTAGAACTTGGCTGGGTTTCGGATAAAGCACAAAGAATACTACAAATAGAAGAATCCGAGGCAGCAGTTGTGAAGGATGGCGGTCGCGGCCGCGGCCCGCCCTTGACCCCTCCACAGTTTCCGCTGCTCCGCCGCAGCCGTCGTTATGATATCAACGCTCCATTAAACCTTTTGTCCACGATGCACATCATTTGCACCCATTCTTTTTCGAGATCGGATCTTTAAATAAAATTCTATTCTCAGACGTATATAATAAAATACACTTTCCGATTTAGGAAAATATTTCTTTTGTATTTTGCTTCACTATCGGATAAGAGGTCAGTCAAATGGATTTATTCAAATATTAGATACATATGTCGCCTTTGAAGTCTATCGCATCATGTCGCATGATGTCGAATTCCTCTCGATGTTGCGTATTTTGAGGGCGCGGGATGACGGATGAAAATATTCGAGTTATTTCTGGCTCGTACAGTTTGAACGGTAAATACTTTAAAAATAAATCCCTACTCGTACATAACTAGGTCGAATGGCGGTATAGAAAAAATTTAAAGGCGGATTATGATTTGTTAAATAAATGGGTAAAAACTTAGCCTGTGCATGGAATTGAATAGGTAATACGTGAACTAAATAGTTAAAACACATGACGGCAAATTACGTCTTTCCATCCTGTTTTGTTTACAGATTTGATGATTTTGTCATGTTTGTAGGATTTTTTTCTATGTTTCATCGCAATATCATGTCACACGTCTTTGTCCACCCACACGCAGCTCATCATCGTCATGATTGCTTTAACAAAGCCACGCATATTGTACTATGATTATGTTTTGATTTTCGACCCACTTACCGATGAGTAATAAACAAGTTCTATCATATCATGTTATGTAATGATTAAATTTCAATTGTTCCTCAAATCCTAGGAAAGTTTCGTTGCAACCTGTAACTCTTTTTGTGACTTAATTTCGTTTACAATTTACGATTGGTTTATCGTCAGTAAACATTACAGTTACAATAAGTAAATGTGCAATGCAATTTTTCGATTTGCTGAAAATCGTTAAAATACATACGTCATGAGCTCAATCAACGTAGGAGTTCCGCGAAGAAAGAAACATGAGTAGAGTAAATTAGGGTGTGTTTTAGTTGAGAAGTGGAGTATTCTGCTTGATGGCGTTTGTACACGACGAGCGATGTATATTTTTAACGGGCTAGTGGTTGTGTATGCAGTTGACGTAATTTTACGCGCACAGTAGGTACCCGCGACCGGTGCCAGCGGCGTGCGTCTCCAATACGCGTACACTTGACATTGTATATTGCTATTACGAGAGGAGTTCCATCCTTCAAATCATTGGCATGTTTCTCATGTTACGTCAGCGATGTTCAACGAGTTTTGAAATGTGTTCGATGATGGATGACCTGAGCTTTAATTTTGTATTTCCTGATTATTTTCTCTCGAGTGCCAGAACTACTAATGATTTTTTCTTTTACATATTTATTAATACTCCCGAAAAACATAAGAAAGGTATAATCAACAACGTCAAGTCTTAACTTCTCCTCAAACTCACGTCGTCAAATAAGGGGAGGAAATTCATGTTTATATAAATTAATGATTCTATGTATACTAATAGCGTTCGTAATGCAGACAAGTTCAGGAAGTTACGACAGGTTACATAATGGTTACCGGATGAAGCCTTCGGGTTCGAGGGTGGGTAGTCCAAGGGCGACCGCATCGATCCGATCCGCTGCCCGCCCCCGGCTCTCCCGGCTCTCCCACGCGTCTTTGTAGCCTGTTGAATAACCATCTACAAATGTAGAAAGTATAGAAGCTAATCAAAGAGTAATTGCACAAGAGTTCAAGGATGAAAGCAGAATAATAAAGTAATTAATCAACAACGATGAGACTCTTACACAAGTTATTAATTAATCACAATACGGAGTATTAAAAACTATTCAAGGTTAGGTCGGAGGAAAGGTTTATTATTGTGTAGTTGTGACGACAAGAATTTAATTAAGGTTAAAATGTGTAAATAATTTATTCAAAGATAGCTGTATAACCAGAGATATGTAGGTAAAGTAGAATAAAACTTCGTTTTACCAATAAATTAAAAAAACAATAGTAGGAATTGGACTTCAAGAAATAAATATTCTTAAATAGAAATAAATATTCTAAGAATTTCTTTTGTATAACTGGTAATATTTTGAGCATTTGCGAACACTGAAAATTAGAAATGATTTACTTTACAATTTTATTATTGTTAATCTATCAATTATATTATATTCTATGTTACTATTACACATCAGATTAATTTAATATATTATCAAAATGGAAGGAAATGAATAGATTTTTATTAAATAGAATATAATGGGAAGTCTCCGAATAATATTTACTTATCTATGAACATTTTAGAGAACAAAATAAATATAGTTATGTATCTACTAAGTGAACAAAACATGTATAACTTCTCAGTCTAATCAATATTTCCTGTGTCCATTAACTCGAATGCGGGCGAAGCATTGGCGATAGCTAGTGATTTATAAATAAGGCTATATGATTCCTAAATTGGCAACAATGACCTCTCATGTCGGCACCGAGTTAACCTTTTAAGATTTCTTGGAGTTGTTGAAGGTTGAACTGCATGTAGGAACGCGCTAAAGGCTAGATCTCACGATTCTTGTGTGTGACTTGCTTGCCAGCGAACGACTACAGTACGTCTACATAAATTCAGCTGCGCCGTCCATTGAGAGGTACTCGTGCATGGTTTCTGTAGACAGACGGATCAAATGGTTTTGTTTTATGTAGTAATTATGTATTAGATATGTGTTTATTACAACTTTTTATTAGTTTAATATCAACATTTATTAAAAGAAGGCAATATTTAATAAAAAATTATAGATTTTGCACGAAACTGACACCAATAAAATGTGACTATCTAGTAAGGAATGCCAATAGGAAAAACAAGCCTACGTTCCTGTTGAATTAAATGTTTTCTAATTACCTTTAATTCTAATAACACTGTATCCTTACATTTTGATAAGAACTAAAATGATTATTTAACTTTGTGGCAATTAATCTATAAATAATTATTGCAAACACTTTTGATTTGTAAAAGAATTGTAGTACAACGGTTGCGCGTAGCAACATATTGCAACATGCAGATTTCTAATCGGTTTGATTTTTATTGAGACACACTTAACTAGATCAATGAAATACTGGCTCGAGCAGCTAACATTCATTTGAATGCTTAATTAATACGGCTTCATGTGAGGAGCAAAATGCTTGTGAAAGGATATCATTAAATGTTCTTTCATATTGAATTTATGTCAGTAGTATAAAGCGAAGATCCACAGTTTCTTTTTACTAATTCTCTAACCCTACAGCTCAAATGCTTCGAAATAAGTTACGGTTGACTTTGATAGTTATGTTACATTAAGAAAAGCTGGTAAATAACCGTACCAGCATCTGAGCATCAACGGAATCAAGTTAGGCGATAGGTTTACCAGGAAAACTGCTGACGTTGTTTCGGCTATTGGTCTATAGGTTAGTAGGAGGTTGATATGAAATCGAGTCCAATGTTGTCCTTTGTAACTTATTGTAACGTCGCTCCATTCGATTTACTTGATTGTGTTCAGTTTAACATGAAACAATAATACGGACACCACATTCGGAGAAAAACAAGTTGTGGTGTGTGATGCTGCGACTC
>DWPA01003417.1:0-14122 GCA_018251375.1 Calpodes ethlius
TTGGGACCAGCGGTTTTACTTGTTCTTTAAGGCTCAGAAGCGCTAAAAAATATTATTAGCGGTCATTCATCCAACTATGGACCGCGTCTCCTGTTGTTTAACCCGATCAATCATGTAGAACTGACACAAGCTGTTGAGCTATAAGTGATTCTTTAATATTAAGATTAATAGAAGTATTTGCATGAAATACAATAAAAGAAGTGGGCCTAGACAGTGCGTAATCTGCCAATTCGTAATTGGGGGTTATTCTTAGTAACTGTCATGGAATATGCCCCTTATACTTCAAGTTGTTAAAGGAGACCTGACCCCAGTAGTGGAGCAGTTATGGGTTGAGATAACGACATATTGACTAGATTTACGGGACAATTAAACGTCATTAAATATAAACATACTATACTCATAATACATCTAGGTCTACACTCCGGCCTTCAAAGGGTTACGAAACTTTCTCTGGACTCAGTTGGCGCATCAATCAACTCCAAATTGAATTTAACCATGATCCCAACATTCCATATGTAAATCTGATAAGGGCAACTATAATTTTGCAATAGAATGACTAATGTCCATAGAATTATAGTCCTTACAATCTCAGAAACCTTTGTCTGGGTATACGATTGATGAATACCGGCTTTTTTACCGTCAGGGATATTACACGATGTATTTACATGAAGTGATAGTTCTTTACGTTGTTATGGCTATCTATCTATCACTAAGATTGAATCTTATCTACAATTGTAGAAAGTTTTCAGTCTTGTCCATTTGTTAGTGAAATAACTGATTAGTTGAGGGTTATAATATGATTACAATGGGAGGGCGAAGGCCAATTCTCTGTAAAGGCCTATGTTTTGTATGAATGTTTCTTATTCTTATTCGTCAAAAATGGCGGCACAGATTTATTTGAACGTCTACGAGTGCATTGCTATAGATAAGGGGTTTCATTCATTTTTAGTGTAAATAAATTTAAAAGTCATCTATGTACACGTACCTCCTCATATTAACTGTAAACTGTTGAGAAATTGAAATATAAGTCTGTCCCTAGAGTTTAAAATAAAGAAAATATTTAGTTTAGCACTTAGCAAACTGGGTACTGGTAATATTTATTACGGATCAATTTTAATTGATCAACAAATAAGAGATGCTGTTAGAATTATTTTTTTATTTAGTGATACATTGTGAATGGTGAATATGTAGTCATAAAAAATGTTTTCTGAAAGTAAATAGCCAAGAAGCGAGCTGATTTGCTGTCCTTGGTCGTTAACAAAACCAAAGGTATCCCCTCTGTTTTGCAGGCCAAGAATAAAGAGTGAAGAGGATAGAAAAAAATCTCTCTCTCAATCCAAAATCTGTGCTGCAACGAATCTAATACATACAAAGTAACATCCATTAAAACCTCTTACATATACGTCGTCACATGTGTTAATAAGAATCGTAAAAGAATCATTAATAAAGGAAGCCAACGGAGCGTCACCGCACGCGCCACGATTTCGCAGTAAAAACTTGCGCACTCGCCATAATCTTAGAGAACTGACCTTTGCAGTTAGAATTTATTGCTCTTTCTACAATTTTACTTTTATAATAGTATCGTCCGATGGATAACGAAGAAAATATTTTAATTTCAATTAGCAACTTCTTTCTATTTTAATTCTGAACTTTTTTCATCATTCAAGTGAAACTACGCTTTGAACGAAGAGGCATACCCCTTCATTGGACTGATGAAAGGATACCAGAAGAAAAGGAGGGAGAATCAGTTACAAGTGTACAAGTTTCTGATAAGATGGACTGGTTAGCCTTCTTATTAATGATCTCCCATCGGATACAAAACTTTATTTTTGAGTAGGCCTAAAGTGTGTTTCGGTACGTTGCTCCAAGGAGGTTTGTGGAGGGGTGAAAGATCAAACTAAGACTTGAAAGTTTTTGGGCCACCGATATGGCTTAACGTTTGCCATGTTACGACAACTTGGACAGACCGTTCTATGTATTCTACGAAGCACGGAAGCATTCCAGAAGTCTTTAGAACGAGTGGTTATTTGACTGTTGTCCTGAAAACAGTGATAAGTCACTGCGTAACCATTGGCCATAAAGACTTAAAAAAATATATAAATTGATACATTAACTTACTTCGATCGTATATGGTTGACAGATCGCAGCTAAAGTGTGGTAGGTAGTATGAATGGTGACCGCTAGTAGCAAAATCACTTTCGTTATTTAAAGGCCAAGTTATTTTGTTTCGGTTATTCTTGCAGCCGTTAAACCATGTCGGATGCCTTAATACGAAACTAAACTTGGGTTATCACCTCCCTCTTTACATCACAATGGAGAACAATGCATGGAACCCAGACACGCGATAAGTATTGAGATCTTCGAAATTTAAAAAAAGAATTCCGCTAATTATTTTCCTTTTAAACAGCAAATTTATTTGAAAATAGAACTCGATAATCCATTAATTTAAAATAAGAACATTGATTTAATCATTTTGCCGCGTTTTCCATTTAAATTAAGAATAACTAACCTGCGTACGAGTACATAGATTAATATGTATGTTTTAAAAAGCTCAACATTTCAAAATTCAACGCACATGTATCACAAGTATGTTACCTCAGACCAAAAGATCTATGTAGTAGAATTTTATAATCATTAGTTACTATTCTCGTTTGTAAAAGAACAAAGTTGCAAATTTAATTCATTCGATTTTTTACAATAAACAATTAGTCGAAAGCCTATGTTACGAATACTAAGTACGCCACAATTTATACAGTTTACAGAAAATGGTCATTTTACCTACCGCGAATACTTTTTTAAGTTTATTTATCTACTTACGATGTTAACACATTCCACATTAACATTTATTAAGATAGAAGTCGGACCACAGTCGTACTGCATTGACAATGAGTTGTAAAAACTCTTCAAGCTTTTGACGTCTTCTCAAACTACTTGTGGCATTATTTGCTATTATTTGTTATATTTATTTGATTTAATGTATATAGTAAATATCACGCCAACGAGTTGACTATTCTGGTGATCATCTGCATCAACAACACCAAAGGTATCACCGATGCGTTGTCAACCAAGAAAGGTGATAGAAGAAAAGAAAAAGAAAGAAGTGGCACACAAGTTTGTTAAATTAAATGTTAATGAGGGCAGAGTTCAGGTAATTTAAAATCCAAAGAAAATATCGTTTTGTTCTATTTAAATATACATTTAAGGTATAACAAAAATAAAATAGTAATCAGTGAAAATCAAACAATTGATATTTTTTATCTTTTTTCTTTTTTTTCATAGGTTTTAATAGGCCTTAACATTTTTTTTTTAATAAATTAAGTGACATCATAATATGACATCATTAACTACCGGAAATGCAGATCTGAAATTGACATTATACAGTTAAAAATAATGATATTTTTATCATTCTAAAAGGTTTAAAATTTTAATGAGTTTAAAATTTAAGTTTTCGAACTAATTAGCTATGACATATTAACAACATAGTTTATTAGTTATATCTATGTAAGCTCAGGTGGCTAAGACAAGTTAATAAAGAAATTCAAGACTATCGCATAGAAAAATGCCGTTTTACAACAGTACCCTGCACCCTGCACGATTTCCAACAACTTTTTCCCGCCAATTATCAATATTAAAGACTTAGAAAGATCGTGTTATGGAAAAAATCTTCGTCAATAAAAACGTTATCATGAACGATGTACATTACGTCTATCACAGTTATGGGGAATATTTCTAGCAACGTAACGAAGAATTATCTTTATTGGATTAGAAATAAGGTAGAGAATCGTTCGTGGCCTGTGTTAGAAAGGTGTTCGGTATAGAAGAAGCGTGGCTCGCGCGTGCCAGCCGACCAATTACACTTCTTCACCTTTATTGCCTGTCTTCTCATTAGAGTCCGATTGAGTACAAGCAGCCAAGTGAATCGCCTCAGGTCACTTTTTCTCCAACTAGCTGTTGTTTGCGGGAGCTTGCGGGTTTTTCTACGCGGAAGTTATATCCCGATAATTTATTAAAATAGCGAAAGAAAATGATGTAATGAGGGGTTATTTGAAATTGAATATTCTGTTGTTTATTATCTGTGTAGGGTTCCGTAATGTGAGTGAAATATATTTATTAATAAAACGGATCGTTTTAATTTTTTTTACGGACTTTATAGTATTGTTGTGTAGCAGGGATTTACAAATTATTTTGGGTTAGCGGCCTCTTTACCAAAATTAACTGTTATGTCAGACGCCTATAGACAAACTACTCTACAAATTCTAGTACTAGTTTTTTTTCTCTTGCCCAGTTATTATATTATAGTCTTGCACAAATTTGTACAACCTTAGCGACTTGTTTAGTTTTTTAAAGTGCAACAGTTTTATTTCCTATTACGATTTTAGGCGTTCTTATAACACAAGTATATCGAAGTTCCAACTAGAAAGGAGACCCGAAATGGGTTTATTTTATTGGTTTAATTATTAATTCTACTTCAACCAGCTACTTTTACTTTTCACAGCTACCATCGAAAGGTGCTTCACCTTTGTTTTAGCCACGTTTCATGTACTTTTCTTCTTAGCCCTACCGAATTTATGTAGTTCGCGCGAAAGGCTGTTCAATTCTAGCATCTAAAAGTAATTGGTTTCTTGGTGTAATGATTCGGATAAAGGTTGCAATCTGAGGTTTTTGGATTTAGGAGCCAATTAATGACGATTTGATTATTATAAATAATTGTCTTTATGTAGTTTTGGCAAACATTACTAATGATTTTTTTCTATTTTAAAGTATGAATAACACGCACTTCGAATAGGACTTAGTTAGTTCGTTTTCTTACTATTAGTAAGAATTTAAATTATTATTTTATTATTCTATTCTAGAAAAATAGCTGAAGAATTATTAAATTCCGAAAGGTTACCATGAACATTATTCCCAATATGTATCGATAATTCCGGGAAAATTGAGAACCGTATGTTTTTCTTATAAATATTTATTGAATAAACATAATTTGAATAATAATATTTGAACAGTTGCGTGGTATCTAATAAAAATCTGATAACCGGTTGATAAAACAATTCGCCGGCCACCTGGGCAGTGAGTCGAACTTTCTGAGCTTTCGGTACGTCCGGTATAATGACCGTGTTGAAACCGCGCATAGCTTAATCGAATTATTATACTTAATACATCACTTTGTGACTAATAATGTATTATAATTATCGTCTGTGACTTCGAATATTCGCTCTAGTTATTCGAACTATTTTTAACCCCTGACGTAAAAATAGAGAAGTTTAACATGTATATATATGTATTGATATGTCTGTGTGTATGTGGCACTGTAGCTCCTAAAATAATGAAACTATTTGGAATTAATTTTGTTTCAAAGGTTACTTGATTAGAAGTGTTCTTATCTATAATTGGAGTTACTCTGTACAGGTATTATTTATAAATCCTCATTATGATTTTTTGTTATTTACGCATACTTATGTATCCGTGTTTACAAATTACGCGCGCGTTCTATTGTCAAACTCAATTGGACAGTTTATTTTTATAATAATTATATTTTATTACATCTGTTCGGTTTAGTATTATCAATATATTTGTTTATTTAATTACTTTATTGTAATGGTATTAAAATGATTCAACTTTTTGGTAAGGATATACAGGCCTAGTATTGAATGTTAGATTAAAATAATTAATAAATTATTGTTATATTTGTATGGAGACTGGCCAATAACAGCTTATGCAGCTTATATATTTAAAAATATTTTCTTTTACATTACATAAATACAAATAAATAAATTTGTTTATTTATACCTTTTAGGACAGTATTGCTTTAAGATAAATTTGTGTCAAGTTAGAAGGTGTCCGAGTTCAGAGAATTTACAACGATAATTATGAATCTCGGTAATGATTGTATTAGAAAACGTAAATAATTACGAGCTAAGTACTTGTAAAACTAAAACTAGGTAGTGAAACTACAAATGAACGCACACGGTTCTTTACAATTATTTACAGCTAGTGGTTTCTTTTTTCCTCTTTATTTTTATTGGTCAGCAACGCATTGGTATTGAGTTTGAAACATTTATTATTAATATTATATTATTGGTATATATATTAATACGTAAAGACTTGGTAACCCTATTTAATAAATTAACGCGAACAGAAAAGTTCGAAATATGGCACAATTATATATATATACATATGTATAAATACATATACATTCTATTTTGTTTATAGTTAAAGTTAAACTGAAAATATATTTAAATATTTGACACAATGAATTACGGTAGTTTTATTAATTATACCAAAGTAAGTTAAAACAAAATAAAGTTAAATATATATAACCTGAAATCTTATACCTACAATACATGTTGAACGTACCGATATATCGTTTAGAGATCGTCAGAGTTAAACACATATTCCGTTGTGCGTGGATGTTTATAGCGGCAATTTGTACGAAAGCCGTCCACATATCAATCTAAGCAGTGTCACAAGTCATTCCGGTGTAGTGTCACAATACGAGCGGTTCGTGGGCAATTTTCTTTCACCGATTATCTACAATGACACGAGCGATTCCACGATTTGTGACGAACGGCGTGTAGTAATATGTAATTGTGTGACGGATTTTGTTACAGTGGCATCTAATACAAAAATAGATTTATGTGTTAATATAATATCCCAATCCATTCCTTCAGCCGTTGAAGGTCCACAGCTGGACAAAGACCCGTAGTTTACGCGACTCAGACCGGACCTGAGCCTACTGAATCCAGAAACCCGCTGTACTTTTCAGGCCTTAAGCCTAACTGTTTGAAGAATGACCTATTTTCTTTTTCCAAGCCATGGACGCCATTCTAGGACCCCTCTTCCCTAACGATTATCGGTCCGTTTTACTATGTATATATACTAACTATAGTCATATAGTTAGTTGTTTCTATATTGTTTGATATATATTAAACCAATTAATAATAATTAACCGCGATAGTATAACGGACTGAATATTGATCTACCGAACGAGGGGACATGAATTCGTATCTTGCATGCATCTCTCATTTAAAAAAGTTATTAACATCCTACAAGTAAATTATAACTCATTTCGGTGAAGGATAATATCATGAGAAACACGTACTAACTGATGACTCTCCATAATGTTGTTAAAGATGTGTCTAGTCTGCCAAACAACACTGACCAGCTTGGTGGACTACGGCGTGTACCCCTCACATTGTGTGAGAAGACCCAAGCTCAGCAGTCGGATAGTTGTGGGTTGTGATGGTGATGATGATAAGCTAAAAAACTTTGTTGCTAACATACCTAACATACACCAGGATAATCAAACTAATCTTATCTTTTTCTTGTTTGCTTGCGTATGTTCTAATAGCAGTTAATACATTTAACGCCTCAATTCGTATCGGAAATATTTTTTACAAACTTTTATTTTGTTTCACCTGTCCAGTGTATTTCTGTAACCAAACCTTGTAAGTTAAATTTGACACACTAACCTCGTCTGATTTGATTATAATGTCGTACAAAGATGTAAATTCGATGACAATGTAATATAATGGTGTCATAAGTTTGATCTGATGATGGAGACGCAGGGTGACCATAGGAACTCTGAAATTCAAGACTTTGGACTCGTAATATATGTACTCGTATTAAAAGTACTCTAGTATGTGTAAATATATAGCTTATATCATTAATTGATAACATGGCATTCTACTGGTAAAATCTTTTTTTTAATCTAATGGGTAGTTTAAAAGATTACTTTCTACAAAAACTTCACAAAGAACTGTTTATAAAATTAATTATAGATGAGTAATAAAATACTCTTTCAAGTTGTTGATAGCGTACCTATGTACTTATCAAAGTACTGGTGGGTACTAAGTAATCAATCCAACAAGTCCCTCGGCGAGGACAATATAAAGTGCAGTATTTTACGGCAATTACCTCGATAATTTGTCTGTGCATGCGCATACGCATATGTCACTGGAACAGAAAAATGAGGGATTTCCACTGGTTACGAAATTTTTACTTATAGTTCCCTTTTTTATTATATACAAAAGCTTTTGATTTCAGACTAACAGTTTTTTATTGGATGTAAAATATATTATTTATCAGAGGTCTCAACTGCGCGTTAGTCCGTTATTTACAAAAAAAACATAAACAAAAAATGTTATAATTGTTTTGAATATCGGAGTTCCTTCTAAAATATTTAAATGATAAGCGATTTTCAATATTATTTATACGTCTGTGTAGCGGTATTGTTGTCATACCAGATCACTAATTATCGACGAGGCAGAAATTAGACTGATGAGTTTAAATGCCTGGTTTCGGTATCGGTATGTTGTTTATGACAGTCACAACACAGGAAATCTTATTATGGGGGCTATTAATAAGTAACTTTGTTTAAATATTATTATTTAAGTATTTAATACACTTTTTTGTTCCTCATAATTGATTAATCTTTAACTATAATATATCGTTAGGGTATATGATATGGTATCAACTATATTATCGTTGCATAACAATTCCTTATATACAAATTGAGAAAATAAAAAGTAACTTCATTAAAAAAATAAGATTCATCTAACTTCAATAAACACAGAAATGTGACGTGAATTTCACACTTGTACATGCCAAGTTCGACACGGAACACAAGATCTACTGAAGAAGTAGAGCTACAGCATACTAGACCTCACCATGTAACAGTTGTAGTCGATACCGCGAAATAAGTTTACTAACTCCGTCGGAACGTGTCGGCGGCAGTGTACAACGTTCCCTCTACGCGTGAGAATTCGCCTGTCCGCTTTTCTCAAGCAATGTTTGTATGACTGTATTTGTTTGTTTGTTTGACTCCGTCGTAAACAACGTGTCACTGTAAATGTTATGCACATTGTAACGTGTTTACGGAGGTGACCGATAAGCTGATAAGATTTGGCGAGTGTACCTTTTTAAAAAGTTACTACTTTGTATGGCGTCCAAGGAGTGTAGGTCGCCTCGCAATCAGATGGACTGACGACTTGAAGAGGACAGCGGGTATTCGTTGGATTCAGAAGGCTCAGGACCGGTCTGATTGGCGCAAATTACGGAAGGCCTGTGTTCAACAGTGGACATTTAAAGGCTGATAGATAGATTGAATGTTTGTTTGGGATAAATCTTCTAAGCTGAATTAGAATTACTTCTTATCTTTTGAAGTTGAAATTTGACACATTGTTTTAGTTCCGATGATAATGCATCATTATAACAAATATGACCTGATACTTTACTTAAGGTTGGCTTTAGACTAGACAACTCCTTAATGCTAAACAGTACAGTTACTAAATTATTGACAGTATTAAAGCGCGTCTTAGATTTTTTAACTATTTATCTTTGGGTTTAAAAGTGGCATTTAGTTCGTTTTATTATAATGTTTAGATCATTATAATGATCCCCATAGGTTCAAAATTAATGTGTTTCTGCTGGCTTTACGCATGGCTTCATTTTATGGTGTACAACGCTGGTAAAGTATGGATTGACAGACTATTTGGGTATATAGCTGACCAATGAGCAGTTTACTTGTTGAATTTTGAATGGTATGAAAACTCGACGTCTTTTTTGACGTAACCGAGCAATGACGGCAACCATACTGTTAGCTCACGATGATCGTTAAGGCATATACGTAAATTTTTGTTCTGTGGCTTCATGTAAGTGGCGTTAGTAACTTTCAGATACAAAATAACAAATAAAAAAAACTGAAAAGAAAAAGGACACTTACAGACCAGAACGCTTCTTAGAAATTATTCTTATGTATTTTTTTAAAGAACATAATGCTTAGCATGTTAGACAACATTTATCATCAAGTTTCCTTAAGACTCTAACATTTACTGTTGTGACACTACCTTTGAGATCTACGCAACCCAGACGCACACACAGATGTGTCCAAGTATACACAACACACATAAAATTGTTGTCGTGTCGTCGTATGATGAGGCATTTTACAACTGACGTATGAGTATCGTAATAAAAGTAATCTAATCGTAGAAACCTAAAAATCAGTGTAACATTCAAACGTACAACTTCATTATTCGTATCCGCTGGTGGTTTATGGTCCCATGGGCCCAAGCGCGCTCTCCCATGACGCCATCTTGTGCTTTTAGGCGGGAAAACGCGACTACGTAATGAGTTACGGTAGGCACACCTACTATTACACAAATTGCATTTGAATAGAATTGCTAACTTTATGGTTGGAGGACTGCAGGTACAACTTGATCTTGTTTTTATGTCATATACTTACAGATTAAAGGAAGTGCCTATATTAACATTTATGGTGAATTAACTAGTTTCTAAAACACGTTCTTTAAGTCTATAGCCGGTAAATGAACTAACTGATCGTTAGCTAGCATGGGTAACTCATTACAATATCGAGTGATATTGTGTGGTACATCTGCAATATCAAATGCATTACGTAAGCGATGCTTGTTGAAGTGTTTCTTAGTTACGATTACAGATCCGTGCACTGTATTGACTCATTAATGGGTAGGAGCAAGCGTTGAATTCAAAACTGAAGTGCTGAAGTGATATTCAATAACAATAGTTAAATATCTGCAAACACAATATTCATCATTGAATTCATACCAATTTCTTATACTCGTGGTGAATTCTCTTGAATAACAGACGATGATGATGATGATAGAGCATGTTGGAGGTTCCAAGGATTTGTATTCCAATTTAATTCCATATTTTTAAAACCTTTTTACTTTGGTATTTACGCGCCTATATATAAACCTACTTGTAATGTAAACTTCTACAGAAAGACCGAATATTTTTATCGAATCACTAGCTGTACCTGCGCACATTGCTACGCCAACACGAACTGCCATGGCAATATGTGTAATGCATTGAAATTATAGTGGCGCCACCTGTTAAAATTGTTCGTACCAACTCAGAAACCTTCGTGGGCTCATACACAACAACTTTGCTACAGATCATCACATGATCAAATGCATAGTTTACGTTTCTATAAAGGACATACAGACAAACATTCATTTTTATATATTAAAGAAGAATCAAGTTAGAGAAATAGTTATAGAAGGTTCATAAAACTTATTTTAAAAATCTTTCGGCCCTTGCAAAACATCTATGCAATTAATAATGATCTGATTCAGTGTTCACGCAAGATAAGCAAAGTGATGGGTCGCGTGCCACGAGCGTTCGGGCGTGACGAATCGTAATTACACACGACCTTAATTGATTGAATATCTTGCCTCTTGGCGTTTTTTATGCATACCCATGAATGCGCACGAAGAAAGAGCTTTTTCACCCTTCGAATTACACCATATCGAAGATACCAGTTTCAAGTGTGTGTGGTATAATATACCTCTTTGGTTAGTTTTGACCTCCAATTAAAAGAATCAAGTAGTATATTGAACTCAGGTATAGTACTACTTAAAGCGATCGTTCGCCGTGAAAGACAGCGGAAGTGGTCGAGTGAGATATGACAGGCCATAGTTGCCCTGCTTCGATTGTCACCGTAATCCATAACTTGGGTAAAGATTTCAATGCATTTTGATTTCTAAAGATTCCTGGATAAGTGACAAAATTGTTTGTGCGCTCAAAGCTTTTGATGCGAAACTTTGTTGTAACTTGTACTCCGAATAAGGAACTAACCTATCATTTGTTGGTATACGCGAACCTATGATTTGACACGCGACCGCTGGTCAAGAAATGTCAGGGGACAATATGGTAGCAATTATTGCTTTGTGCCCTCATGGGTGGTTGGTTATTTCGTATAATTAGGAAAGATAGAACATTTATAGTCGTAGAAATATGTGAACCGTTTCAAAAAATCCTATTAAATGTTTTTATGATATTAGTTATATGTTTGTCTCATGGGACGAGAAAACTATTTTGTTATTATATTAATTATTTTTCATATTGTGGGACTTTAACTACTGTTATAGCATGGTGAATTCTTATTTAAAATTTACTTTTACGATGATTTTAAATCGAGTAGCAACGGTCTTAGTATATGGATGATAACTCACATCACTTAAAAAAAGTAGGGATGGTATAGAATTGAAATAGTCGTAGAAAACTAGTAGGCTCTCCCTGGTTTTTACATATTTGAACTATGTTGAATGATAGACCCAGAGAATATCACGATCGGATTCTAGTATCATTTTTTGCGTCGACCGCAGCGGTCAGCGAAACCGACGTGACGACTTCTGTGCAGGAAAAATCAACGCTCAAAAAATGAGCGGATACACCCATCGGAGCTATCTGCCTGCAGCCATAGAAGCCTATAATTATCCTCACCGGATACACGGCAAAAACTAGAACTGAGTTATGTATCTCCACCGCGCAAGTTTACAACGACGAGCGAACGATGCAAGCCAATTTCTCATCTACGCATTTGTCTAAAGGATCAAAGTCGGGTTTGAAAATTTGAAGATCGAATTAAACATTGCGGTCGGCTGTATCAGTAAGAAAGTACGTACACGCTTCCGAATGCGACTAGCTAATAACTGGCACGAGCTAAACATTAATACATATGTTGGAAAAAGAAAAACTGAGACGCACGTTCCCCTGTTATTAGCAGAAAAATAAAGTTAAAGTTTTTATTGAAGCAATAAATTCTTCGACACGTTCTCATTTTAAATTCATTTTATACTTTTAATGCAATTAGTGTCGCACTCGTGAATACTTACTTTGTAGGTTCTAAACGGATGCTTAAATTTTAATCTTTGATTAAGAAGCACAGACGAGTATTATTGATTATTATTTTTAACATTTAATTTTCATCATTATGTTTTTAATTCGCCGATGCATCGGTGATGCTTTTGGTGTTACTGATGTCTATGGGTGACGGTGATCATTCACCATCAGAAGGCTTACACTAAAAAGAAACACTTTTCACCATACCAGTGGAGCGCTTACCCTAAGTGGCCAATTCAATTATCGGAAGTTCTTATATCGACTGAAGACCGTTAAGATAAATTATTTAACTCACAATCCGAATCAATTGCTTAGTCCTATCGTCCATGCAGGCATAAGTCCATAGGCGCTCAAAAATACGCTATGCATAACTAACTCAACGTTTTGTACTCGATCCACAAGCCGTCTTATACGGGGACATATTAAATGTTTTTGAAAAATTGAACAAATTTTGCTTATTCCCGTCATTTTTATAACAAACACAAGGGTTCATTGCATGTACTATCCAGAGTATCAAGCATTAGGTATCCAGAAGTCTGCATGTAGCAGTGCAAGCCCCATATTGCCACTCCAACGACTGAGCTTGATCGGTTTATAAGTAAGCTCCAAGCTACTATCATCTTCCTTTTCAACACGCGAATTCTTTTGTGGATTTGACTTTAGTGAGGCTATAGATTTTGAGAAATGAACCAGAAAAGAGCCTCTGCTTCTTTTTAGTAAGGCGCTTATTGGAGACGCTTTTGAAGTTACTGATGCCCATAATGACGACGAAAATTACAGAAATAAGTCTCCCTCACGTAGTCATGGAAATGATAAATAAAAAAAACTTAAAAAATGTAACATCACTGACGGATTTGTAAATTCATCTGTTACACGAATGTTTCCTCAACCGGGAATTAATCAAGGATTCGTTTTCCAAAAATCAATGTCACTACGAATTGATCAAGCATTCCTCTTTTGAAAACAACAAAACAAAACCCCTTTCGAATCGTAATTATTTTCTATTTAGAACAACTGCGTTAAGATTACCAGCGCCTCACGTAGCCAATATTAATTAGTTAGTAGATACAGAACGGAAAAGGGCGCTTGTTTCCATACCCCAGCATTACCTGTAAATAATGTGCTGCCGGCCTTATCCATGTAACTGGTATGCGTTTTAGTGCTACTTGTAATTTGTACTTGGAAAAGAAAGTACCGTGCTACCTAGATGGGGGTATTAGTCTGCGTCTGCGTCCAACTGATAGTTAGTTGAAAGTAAGTCGTTATTTGAACTTCGAAATACAAATTTTGTACAATTAATTGGTTTTAGGACGTGTAGTTTTGACGTTTTGTTTGGGACTTGGAAAATGCGCAAAGGTATTTGAATAACGAAGAGATAAAAAATATAGGTTAATAAATATATTTATTTTATGACAAGTGTTTTTAATTTAAAAATATTTACGTAAGAAATCAGAGTATTGTA
>DWPA01003418.1:0-14121 GCA_018251375.1 Calpodes ethlius
GTGCCGCCGTGGCCTCGTTAAAGTGTTTAAATGTTTCACTTTGCGAACATAATGATGTGAAACAAATATCAAACGGTAGGAAAATAAACTAATCACTAAATTTTAAATATAAATACACGATACATACAATTTGAATTCATTTTATTTGGAATTTCAAACGCCACATATTTGAGTTGAAAGTGGCCAATTTATCAGAACGCTATTATATTATATGTATGGACTAATATTAAATTCCGTCAGTCTTCTACTGGTTACCTCGTGATTTTTAAAATAAAGTGGAAAAAATAACGTTGCTAATTATACTACACGTGCCTATATCTGAATAATTTTGATCAATAACCAGAAAAAAAATCTCAAGAAAATATGAAACGTTTAAACAATCAAATAAATAACATCGAGCTAAATTAAGAACATTAAATAAGTATTGAAACATAGACATAGAGATGAACTGAAGCAATTCGTTCATTACGGCGAGTATAATCGGCGTAAACCACTAGCGCTGCGCCTCCCGCGCCCCGCGCCCCTCGCCTCGCGCTCGCCCCCGCCCGCCGCCCGCGACCCTCGCGCCCCTCTCTATCAATTAGATTAATTTATTATCACAAGCAGAACTTCCGGTCACCGTGTTATTGGTATTAGTTTATTAATAGAGAACGAGACAGTGGATTACTACAGAACACACGGTGGACCGCTCATATTATTTCGTTAGAGTAACTTCGTCTAGCAGATTTTAGACCTAAAACGAAGTGTACGTCTTTCAATAAGTAGGCGCTGACATTACTTCATGTAATGTCCCATAGACATCAGTTATTCATCTATCTTCATAGACACGGGAGAGCGATTCCACCCATAATCAACTCGCTTAGTGATCTTTTTAAAGAAAAATATGTATTAACCGTCGTAGAAGGTAATAGTCGACTGAGCGGCCGCCGTTTGAGCTGCGATGACGATCGACTCTGTAAAATATAGTCCTGACGATGCGCTTGCGTTCGTTGGGGTCTTAAGCTCTAATATTATATAATAATATAATATAATAATTAAGAATATTCGGTCGCGAGTTTGTTTTGCAATTACACTTAAAGTTTGTTTGCAAATTATCAAGTCTGTCTAACGTATGCGATGGACCGCGTCACGGCGCGCCTTCGTTTGGTTGTTGGATAACGAGTCGCGCACAGGATAGCGCGGCGAACCATACTGGAGGTTGAGAAATATAGGTAAAATAATGGATCTTGAAATAAATGATGTGGGCTGAAACAATCTGCTAACAGCCCAGTAGTGACCGGTGAACAGAACGAGAATCGACTCGGACAGTATTCTCAGAAAACATAACTATTGAAGACTTATTTTGTGCCGCACAACTCAGAACACTTTAAATCGACCCACGCCGATGTTATGGATGGAATAATGTTCGCCTGTTTCTATGTAGGTGTAATCTCCAGGATTATCTGATTACTTCAGAACGTTACTACCTAGCCGAGTAGAAAGCTCCATTATTTCAAAATTCACATTACCTATATCAAAATCTTTATTAAAAATCGATGTCAGTAATAACTAAAGTATGTAATGTAATCTAAGATAATGTTGTTTAAACAGCAAATAGAGATGACGTATAGAACTGTAGTATTTTTGTTTATATGCCATCTTAAAGCAACAATACTGATGACACCCAATGAGATGGCATACCGAGCCGCGCACCGTGCTGCGTGCCGTGCCGACAGGCAATATCTAACGGAGTGAACGTTGTGATAATCAAAATGAAACACTTCTGTTGCTTCCAACCCATCAGCCCGCACTGCGTCATCGATGGGCATAGATCAATAGCCTACAATTCAACGATAGGAGGAGCCATCGGAGGTAAAAGTGCTACGAAAATCATCCTAGCCTTACGATGTCTGAAAATAAAACTTTCTAAATGAAATTTCACACGTTATGGGCATAATTATAATTAAACAGATATGGGGTAATTTTCAACATTCTATTTAAAATAAGCCACATGCATTAACTCTCTTCTTTGTATGATGAGCTCATCGATGAGCTGAGCTCCGGCCTTCACGTCACTAACACAAGCGGTGTCACTGACGCATTGCCGGTCAAGAGAGAAGCGAAACCAGATTTCCCTCCGTCGCTGACGGCGATGTAGAAATAGGTAATAAAAATTTCACATGTGATTTTAAAAGGACTCTGGTGTCCCGTCGAGTTAATAAACAATCCGTGAACCCACCCACCCCCACCACGAATTGTCATTTATTTTTGGAACAACAGCTAACCTTTTAAATTGCTTCACCTTTCTCATTTGCATTTCGCCAGATGAATATCTTGTTGATAAATATTTGCTAGACGTCAGGATGAGCAGCGGGCGAGCGGCGCGTCAACAGAATCATACTCGTTACGTGTCAAGTGGACATGTCGTACTTATAGTTTCAAATTTAAAGACTGTAATATTCAGTCGGGCAGTGATCCGATACTCGACAAATGTGTAAATATATTACTAAATAGACGGTCTGATGCACAATTAGTGAGCGGGGATGGCCCGATGATAAGATGTATCTGACGACAGCCCCACCATGGAAGTGATAATCGCGCTGGAGCTGGCACTTGCTTTGGAATGAATTCGAGGGTACGCAAATATACATACTTCTAAATTTTTCATTTAAAAAATGTTATATACCGCGTACTGCAGATCTTATCTTGTAGTAGTAGAGCCTATCGTGTGATCGTGGACGATAGAACATATGGCCCATCTCCTGCCGCCGAACAATTTGTATGTACAAGTACGGAATCGGCAAGTGCCAGTTCTTTTCCCGAACCCTTTCAAAGGTTTTCATGGAATAAGCGATTTAGTAAAACTTTGGATATTATCCGGATATAAAATGGCGGTACAAGTTCGAAGCAATATAAGTAGGTTTTTGTGTTTTGTCATTTGCCTATAACTTTTTAATCAGTGTGAATTCATGGAGCGACGGATGCGAGATTTTATTGACATTCTATGTCTAATCCGTGTGCGTGATGCCTATTGTTGTAATTTAGTTCTTTCGGCTTGATTTTTTTGTTTTGTGATGTCTCTGCTTACCAAATTACATGTTATAGGTATCAAAAAATCTTACAAATCGAGTATCTGAGTTATCCAAACACTACGATACGTTTCTTCTTATGCTGAACATATATTATAAATTGGTTATAATATAATGTATCGTTATGCAGTTTCGTCTAATTTTAATCACTTAAAATCTTATCTACTCTAATATTATAGTATATACACAAAATATTTGCTTCGTTTCAGAATGGTATACAGCCGGTATTTAATGAGAGGATCTATAACAATTCAAAATTAAAATAACGCATCCATAAATTGTGGCCTTTACTTATTAAAGTGGTGTGGGTATGTTACTCTCGACTCCCGAAGTGAAGCGAGGAGTGGATGTACCAGTCATAACGACTGTGTGCGTGGCGATGGGACCAGCCGGCGCGGCGGCGGTGTCGGAGGAGAATGTTTTACGCCATTACAACTTTAAATGTAATCACTACTCATATATAATGGATTAGTAAAATGACACGCGTATCATATTTTACGATCACTCGCGTCTGCTCCGGGAGCCCAGTAAAGTGTAGGGAAAGCTGGAATCTGGGGAGCGACACATTTTCAACCGGTCACAACCGCAGCCGATACTGCTCCCGCGCATGCGTTGTTTTGTTGGCATACAAGGATCCGATAATTATTTAATTGATTAAAAGGGACATTACATTCTAAAGAAAAAAATCAGCCAAATTAAAGAAGCTGTTTAACATCGAAGCGATGCCTGGCAACTAATGATGGAAAGGAATCGAAAACCTTTTTATTGCTGTTACGGACAAAGCCGCCGGCGACATTAGTATTAGTAATAAATATGAATAATTTAGTTTGTACACACTTCAGAAATACTTTATCATTTTAAATCAGGTTTACAACATATTTTTATCCATGACGCAAATATTAACATGACAAAAATTATAAAGTGAATGAATTTAGGACAAGCTAACACGAATGTAACGTTCGACTACGAGCTGTGATGTGTACTGAGTGACGCCACGCACTATTAACTCGAGGATAAGGATGGAAGATGGCGACTTTTTGTTAAATCTCATATCGTTTATGCTAAAAACCTGTTGTCGAGGGAACTACAGCGATGTGCAGAATTTTAACTTCATAGAACAAGGGAAGTAGCTTGTAAATAAGCTTGCAAAATTCGTCCCCAACATGTATACTAACAAATATCCAAAGTCAAATAAAAGCTGTTAATAAAGTAGTTGGTGTATCGACACACTGGTAGCACCGCGCCACCGCGCCACCGCGACAACACTACCGAGATTTTTTTTTCAAATAGACAAGCAGACTGTTATTGCCAAGAAGGAGAGAACTTAAAAATAAAGCAAACATTATCATGTGTTTACTTCGAGAATATATTTACACTCGTATGCCAGTATGTCGGTGGAGGCGCGGCCCACACCATACGTAATACATTCTGCGGCCGTGATGTGAACTGCGTGTGGCTGCGTGGTGGACACTCATAAATACACTTTTCAAAAGTTAAAATGTAGTACTTCGTGGCTCTCTCGGTAATCCGAATGGATACGACGTCTCAGAAAAGGGTCAGTTTTAATCCCATAAGTAATCGTATTGCGCATCCTTACTAAAAGGAATAAGATTTTTTTACGTAAATACGTAATATAAATGAATACTTCTCATTTATACTCAATTTACAACATTATCAGATTTAGGTAGTTTTATTCTCCTCAATGTTTAAACTAGAGGCGAACGATCTACTGGTCTCCTATTTGTGAAACCCTCTACTGCGTCTCTGCTCACCGTCAAATGCAATCGTAACACTATGTTATGAGTAAATATATAATTGTTTTACCTGCACGTACAAGATGATAACCTCACGGACCGCGTGTGGCCCGGTCAGAATACGAGTGCGACACCGGCCACGTATCAAAATCATTCAATACAAAACATTAAAACGAGCGCCACAGAACCTCGAGAAACATGCAATCTTAGTGTAACGAAATTCATCTAACTCTCGAGTAAAGCTGTTCAAAATATGAAAAGACACAAAAGCATTCGAGGCTTTTACACGATTAGCATACGAAACATTCAATACGGCGCGAGCCGCCGACAGCTCCCCGCGGCTCACAAACTTTGCCTCGGCTCGGTCGGTCTTCGCATGATAAAGTGACAATAGTCGTCGGAGAGGACCATTGTACCTGGCCGAGCGACCGGGTGGCCGGGGACTGAACACGTTCTGCGACATCTTAACTTCAAGTACAGCTCGACAGGTTCGTACCACCGCTCTTACTTTGCGGTAATTACACAGCGCTCGCGGCATCACTTCCATCTAGCACAATACACTTAGTTGTAAGAATGGACAAGGGCCGCGCGGGGCCGCGGCGCGCTCACATCGAGCTCCCAATAGAGGAATTTACACTTTTAATACTCCACGCTGAAGATTACTGTTTTACAATTACTTTCGAAATAATTGAAGATATCTCTATACATCGACAACACCATTAGGGCGTCGGGAGCAGAGCGCTCGTAGACGAGATAGATCTACAACGCACTGTGTTCACGCGACTATTTCCACGAGCGTCATGTTAAACTTTATTTCCTAGATCGGTTGCGACGTTACATCACGTGATTCATCGTTTATGAAATAAATGTCACCATAAATATACGTCGCCATAACAGAAGAAATAAGTACTTATCTGAAGAATTTACTGAAACTTCAGAAGTATGATTTTATGCGTAAAACTTTAAATGAGGTCTTCATTTCTGAATGACAAACGTTCAACTTTGTCATACTGCTTTGCCCCCAGAGATATGCATGGAAGCTAGCCACGGCTGTGTGTCGATTACACCGCTAGATAAATACCCGTATACCAGTATCTACGATTGAATTCATAAGGGAGAAATTCTGGCCGACGGTTACCAACCGTATCCCCTCAGCGGCTTGGAATATAGAGTTAACAATTACCCCGCCCATTTAAAACGAGCTGTACGATGTACCTAGTTTTGTAACAATTATTTCACGTCATTGGTTTAACGCACGCCGTCTACGTGTATCCGGCTACGGCGCTACGATTGCTACGGGCGACGGTCTACGTTGTACTAGGTGTGCTACGACGTAGCGCGCGTGCCGAGAGCTACGTGGAATTTAATAGGAAGTTTTCATTGAATGTCGACTTACTTTTCTCAAAGCGGTAATTGTACCGTCGCCTCCGTCTATTGACCAGATAACAATATTGAACTCGCTGTTTGTAAGACTTGCATTTGTCTTTCTCTTTTTCTACAGATAACAGATAATTATTATGCTGTGTTTTACTACTAACAAGAAGCCGATAGTTCTAAAACGATCATTTGACTTTTTAAATAAAAGTGATACAGTTTGAAATCGTCCATCCATACGAGGACCAGATCCTCCGCGATAGTAAGGCATAATTCAAGGTTTATAATCCGTATACTACATATTATTAATTCATTAATATTTTCTTTCCATAGAGTGCTCGGCCACCAGCCGCCGTCCGCGGGGCTGGTAGCTGGCGACTATCACTATTTATCAACAGGTGGGTCGGCAGCTCATTTGTCGCCTAATTACTGGCGGTGTACCGCCGGTCGGCGCCTCGGCGCCGAGGCTATCGGACAGTCTGGTTCCCGATTATAGCACTCGATGTTCAACCGTGTTATTCTCTCGGTTATACCAGCAATTGTATCGCGCATAAAATACGCTTATACTTGTGAAATAAAACTATTATCCGGCTGGTGCTCGATCTCGATAAATAAAATATCTCAGTACATTAAGTTGAACGACAAACTTCTGGTGAACGTCGCAGCTTGGAACCGAGCGGAGCCGAGCGCTCTGTTAATGTACGAGTTCGTCTAGACTGGCCGGGTACGAATTATGATGCTTCATCGAACACCTGACGGACACGACATATGTTTGCCAACTTTAGACTCAAAATCATATAAGTTAAATTAGTTAAGTTTATTCCGACTACTTTATACGGAGTAGATCGTTAAATAGTCCGCTAGCGAACTGAAACTTTCCAATAATAATCATCGTGTTGTTCTATCATATCCCACGGTCGCGCGGGGGGGGGGCTCGCCAAGTGATCGGAGAGTCGTATCGCTCTTACATAGCAAATAAGTTGCCAACACCGCGGGTACTTTGCCGAGTGGTAGCGGTTGATTCCTAAAGAACGGTGGCAGCTATCTAGGCATATGAAACCACGCACGTTCCGTGATGACAAAACTGGGTAATAGGAAGCCAAGTAATCTTCCACGGCTTCGAAAAATCCTGCGTGGCGAGTGAAGTAACCTAGCTCGGAGCCTCTACTCCGAATGATGCTCCGCACAAGTCCAAGTTACACATATTTTAACCGAATTGAAACGATGATGAGTAAACGAGATGACAGGTCGCCGCGCCGCGCTCCGCTCGCAGAAAACAACGTCTCTGATACAAATGTTTTTGTATGCAAATTGGGCACTGCAGGAATTAGAATTACCGTAACCCTCGACACGCGATCTCGTAAACATTGAGACGTTCCCATTTTATGGCGCGACGTAAAACTTACAACTAATTGTACGGCCGCCGCGCGCGCCGCTGCTCGTTCTGGATTGTCAGCTGGCACACGAGTGTTCGCCCGCCGTATTCACCGTCTTCACGCCTCGCGCTGGACGTAGCCAGGTTGCGAGAGGCGATCGTCTCACGGATCTCTCACCCTCTACTATATTGATAAGTAAATTTAGAATCCAATTTACAAGTTTCATTATTAGTGTTCGCCTAATTATGGAAATTATCGTAATCCTTCAGGTTGCCCCCAACTTTTTCGAGTTACAAATTATTCCATAATTAAACGATATATTTTCATGATAGGCTGTAAATCATAATAAAACTATTGGGTAATTTAAACACCAATCCAACCATAAACAAATCTAAGGTCGGGTTGTATCGCTCACCGAACTTCTTAAATAACTGCCCGAGCCATTGTTACTGTTCATTTATTTATTAAACCGGTTTTTGCTGATGAGTATCTTTCTAGTGTCGACGGTCGATCGGCAGTCCGCAGTCAGCGCAGCATCCAACGTGTTCTGCACCCTGGTGTCGAGTACTCCGCGCCGCGCGGGCACACGCCTGCGGTACTCGAGTGGAGCACGCGCACACGGCACTTCTGAACACGAGCAGGCTCGAACTTCTCGTCCGTTGTCTCATCAGCGGTCTAGTGGTTAGCGTGAGGTCATTTGGGACCCGCTCAAAAAAAATTATAAAATTAACTTTCGCTCGCATATTCCAAAAAATGTGAATACTTGCAGTGAAAAGGAACTAACATTTTAATTTTCTACCGACCAATGAATATTGAAAATATTTACTAACAAACCCAGCGCTCCAGTAAAACACAGAGTCGGGGAGCCCGGGGCGGCCGACGCGCGCTGCCAAAAGATTTTGTGCCAAATATGTCGAGAGCGTTGCAGTCTCCTATAGCATAATTATTACGAATCTATTTTATGAAATATAAAATTGGACTTAATATCGAATGTCGATAGTAGTAAGGCGAGTGCGGCCGAGCTGAAGAACGTCGAGCGTGGTCTATAGTCGGACCAGCGCTGCAGCGGCCGCTGGTGGAGACTTGTTGAGCGCGTCCATGCATCGGAGGGCGCGTAAAATCATCGGTCATTGTCATGTAGCTTTTACGCTTGGGTTGGCCACTAACCCTAACACCAATTCGCACTGGAGCAGCGTGGTAGAATATACTCTGCGGTGGGTTATCGATGGGTCGATACCGAGGCGATTGCGGCTTGCAAGTGACGGACGACGTACAAATTAAACGCGAATAGGCCTAATCCGAATTCAATAATCAAATTATAATGTAATACATTGCGAAATCTAAACCGGTAATTAGTTACTATTGAGCCAGACATTGGCAAAAGTTTTGAATATATTAATCGCATTGTGGTGTGTTAATTAAGTTAAATTCATTAATGTAATAATATGTGACCTAGTAATGCCAGTAATACCAGTAATAACCTATCGGCAGGTTAGGTCGGGTGCCCGGCGGTGGCGGTGCACGGGCGAGGGGCAGCGATCGGCGACTAGCATGCAGGTTTGATACGTAAGCTCCTCGGCTCGGTATGTAACACTCGTGTACGCTGCTGGTAGTTAACATGGCACGTCGTTCGGGCGGCGACCGAGGTATTATTAAAAAATGTAATTCCGCTTGTCGAGACACCGATCCCGTCCTACACTCATTATGGTCTTCAAGAACTCCGATTGTTGTCAGCGGTCAGATGTACGTTAATCCTTTCATTGTTGAATGGAACATCAGTAATCACTCGCCGTTCTCGGAACCTGCGTCCCGAATCGATACTCCGTTAGGAATATTCCCTCACCGACGTCGCGGTCCCGCCGTGTCGTAGCGACGCGAGTCGAGTTCTCGATCGATCTCAATAATTCGTCGACACGTTACTGACGATCTTCGCAACGACGACAAATGAAACTCGAGCCAGATTTCAGTGACAATGTAGCTGCGAGCTCACGCCGCTAAATATAATATGCAGAAGACCTACTAGCGTAGCGCCCTCCGCGTAACAACGGTACATTAACCTATAAGTTTTGTAATACGAGTAATTGTATAAGTCGTGTGCCTGTTGTATAATATAGAATCGTTTGTCGGTCATCCTGTACCGATGGACTCTTCACTGAAGAAGGTATAATAATGACGTGAGTGGAAGTGTCACGTGCGGTAAATACTCGTAGTTTACTTTATTTCCACCATATATCATAGATGCGCTATCGATTTCTATAGATGTAGATGACCCGGTCGCCGCGACTTCGGTTGACCTCAGACACGCCGTAATCAACGTTCTTCGAACACCAGCCTGACTCCTTGCAAACTGAGTTATAAAAGTATCCGGGCTCTGGACGATAAGATGACATCAATGCGAGTGTCGTGCTGCCCGATATTAACGAATGAGGAGTTCAAATTTCCTCCAATTTCCATTTATCGCTAGCGTGTTCACCGGACATTTTGTTACCAATCCCACGCTGGAGCTCACCGAGCTGCTGCTACTGGGGACGCCGTCCGGGCACTCGACTGGTCCGATGTATCTTCTGTATGGTTTCTCTTTACTCGTTCCCCCCGTTGTTGGCCTCGGCTACTCACGGGAAGATATACGACTCAAGTCGAAAGCTGCTTAACGACAATAATTCGACGCAACCTCAAGTGGCACTAGTCTATACGAAATTAAATAAAATGAAAGTCTACTCGAACTTCCTTCTTGCAATTTTCCAGAGTCAACCTTCGTCACCGTTACGACAACTCCCGAGAGTGGAAGTGGCAGCGATCTACTGAGGCACACTTTTCTCAGTTACAGTTACAGAAGAACATCTGCTGCTGTTATCCCGCCCACTCCACGGAACAACCGTTCTAGTAATTGAAATAAACATGTAATTTGTAATAACCTTTTGTCATAAGTTCGTGAGTTTGGTAAGAGTAAAAAACTTATAATGCGGCATTTCCCTCAATTCTAACAGAATGACAGTATTGATTTTAAACATCAACCCACCGATAAATAGCCCTTGTTTGTGGTATACAATTTCGAACATCAGTATTCTTAAAAAAATCTATCCAAGTTATCCCAATGTATTATGACACGTAACCCACAAATGTATAGTGTTGAAATAACAGGTACCTATTTAAAATAACAGCTTATGCTTTGGCCCTCGCTTGCATTCAGTGAAGATTAAAACTTGATGAAGACCACTTTCACTCGGTGTAGCACACACACACATACACACACACACACGGAAACCATTGCTGTCGCACCGCACCGCAGAGTGCTGGAGTTGCCCGTGGCAGTAAATATTGACGATGGAAGACAGTAAGAGAAAAAACTGTAATTTTTGGGAAATTAAACCATATCTTTTAAGCGGTATTTTGGACCAATATACATAATTGTTACACTACAGCGATAAAATAAAAGATGTCTGGCTATTGTTAGAAATGGAGCATTTTCGTGTTACTACCTTTCGTCTAAAGAGGTACAGACCTCAGAAATGTCGCTTTGACATGATGCTCGTACTGAATTAGGATGTTATAAGAACGTTGTTACTACTTTATGCATAACACTGATAATGCCCATAAAAAGTGAGAAAATGGAAACCGATGAAGTAGAGAAGCGGACATCACAAACACGTCGTAACAGCTATCGGTCTACAGACAGGGCCAGCTTAATCATTAAAAGTACATCCTTCCGCTTTTCGTATCTCTGAAAATTTTATAATCACCGATTTTTAGCATGTACGTAAAAAAATAACACTTTTTGAAAACAATTATATTTCTTTTTATTTCATGTTTTCGTACACCAATTTAGACTTTAAAAAAGTTAATTTTTATATCATACTTAGTCTAGCTGCGACACCTTATCGGGGTACGTCCTCGGTGTTTCCTATCGTCGATACACTATAAGTAAGGCCGCCGCGCGCCGCCCCCGCTCGTCACTAACACCGCAACTATCTTGGTCGGCCAAATAGCCGGCGGTGGACCCGATCGTCCCTGCCTCCGTGATGCTGCAACCGAAACATGTAAATAACATAAGACGGGCGGTTAAAAACCCTATTGCCGGGGAGGAGTACTGGAGTAGGTACCGACGTGATTAATGAACGCGATTGTTATCGCCGTTGCCTCTCTTCACTTAAAAGCACCACACTGTCTGTGACGATGGTAAACGCGAACAGTGACGCGTACGAGGATAAAATACTCACATGGTTGAATTATTTTTAATATGTAATCGGTCTCGTAAACCTCTCAGCGTGCAGCGTGCCCGCGGGTCACGGTCTCCGACGAAGGACCGGGACACAATGCGTCGTGCCGACGCATGTTCGCGACGGAAAGTACGTTCCTCATCCGCAAAGTATTCATTATAATTATTCTCATCTTCCAAAGGCCGTTCACAGTCGGATGCAACCAAATACATCCAGGTGCATCCGAAGGCCGACCTTGACGATGTAACACAATAACTTTGAAGTCACTTATTCGTTATGATTCAAGTGTACAAGTACGAGTACGTTAGTTTCTTTTGCCGTATCGGGTCGGCCTAGAAATCTGACCTCAATCCCATGCGGTACACTCGGGTGTCGCAAGAGGCGACAGAAGCCGGCTCGCCCGCTCCGTGCTGGGGCTTCACGTGAGGACTTTGTTGTCAGTATTGTGAGTCCCACCGGGCTACCTATACCATTTTTTCGCTTCAGTCGCCAGGCTTACAGTTCATTGTGTTCCGACGGGGGCTTGAGAATCTGTTTCTTTTTTGTTTCCTTTCGTTTTTTGTTGGCAACGCATCCTCGTTTTCGATGGTGTGGGTGACGTCGGTGCGCGGTGGAGTCCACTGACCGTCGGACGGTCATCAGCCCGTATATCGGCTGTTTATTACTTATCTATTTATTTATTTAAATTTTATTCATTACAATGAAGTATTATGGTAAAACCTTAGTTTAATACTGATTACATAAAAAAGTATTCTAGAAAATATGTACTAACTAAATTGGTAAGTTTAAACGCTCCATACACCTAAACATTTAGAATAAAATATGAGTAATAATATAACTTACCATACAATATTTCCACATATTCCGAGCTACAAGCTCCGAGCACCGGGCCAGCGACACAATAACAATCTTGTAACGGACACAAGTTTCAAATGAACACGCTCAAAAGCCTAAAAACTTAATTTCAACTTTTCCAACGGCATTCCGCGGCGCATGGTACCCACTCATCTAGACAGCAGTCTAGGCGATGAAATAATTTAATAAAGTTTATGTGACACCGGGATATTTATTTAAATTTTCCGTTGAACAGATTTGAATTGCGCGATGGCGGGAGGTACCGTCGCGCCGCCGCGCGCCCGCCCGCACCGAACATTATATCGCACTGAGAGCTGCCGACGGCCGCCGCCGCTAGGGCTGTCGTCCGTCCGACTCTCCCCGGATTTGTCCCGACTTATTTCCTACACGGTGGCGATATACGAAGACGTGATAATCATTGTAGAAGTGCTGAGAATTAATAAATGCTCTTGAACAATATGAAACTTCTAAAATTTTAATAAACTTAAAGTTATGTATTAAAAACTAAGTGAGCAATTCAATAACTTCAAACATAAATAATATATTAGCCGTAAAAAAAACCAACGACATTAATATGGAATAAAATAAAACTACATATTTCTTGTGACCCAAATGGTACGCTAAAGGCCGAACGTTCGGATGTCGAGTCCTCTTCTCCGGATGTCGAATCCTCATGTCCGGATATTGTGGTATCGCTGATGGCAGCCCTAACATGTAGAGACGAGCTACACATCGACGTTAGTGAAAATCTTCGGTATGCGGCATCGCGGCAGTCTAGCAAGTAGGGGGCATACTGCACGAGTGACGAAACCGTGACTCAATGGCAATCACCTGCTACGGCGCCTCGTGGACTGGCCGATATCGTAATATTCCTATCATTTTCGCTGAGACCTTGTATCATGATTATGCGGACTTTGTACGTACATGGGACATTTTCGTACATGCATAGCAATCAGTAACATAGGCCTACAGTTCACGTAGTGAGCCGTACTCGCCGAGTATCGATAGCTTAGTATCGACTCCCGGACGTGCCTAGCGGCCGACGGCCGGCGACACGCGGCACGCCATCCGCGCATGCGCCTTTCGTGTTTATCACAACTCCGACTTGAATGATTCTCGTCTTAACGTCGGAGGCGAGCCTATAAATCTTCAGCTGGGGAGAGTCGTTCGTTAGATGCCGCAGATTACGGCAAACACGACCAATGACATGTAATTGTTATCAGCTTTTTGACTGCGAGCCGACCGCCGCGCCGAGACCACGGTGAACGCCAGACGACGCGCAAGAAGTCATCGAAGTAAAGTTTATTTGGCCAGCGCACGATTTTCTTTATTATACGCCTGTTACTTATTAGTGCAATGTGTGACATTGTTTCTCCTATCTTTCTAACAATGTTATTTTAGGTTCAGAAGTGGAATTTTATTAAAAAAAAAACTACTTTTGGGTCTGAAGCGATATGTCAATTAAAAGAACAATTTT
>DWPA01003419.1:0-14120 GCA_018251375.1 Calpodes ethlius
CAGGCGATCTTTTCACTTAATAACCGATCTCTTTCAGATAATCTATTATTAAAATAACAAAGTAAATACATTTAGAAAATGGGTAGGGTGCACCTCGTTAATTAGAATTCGCTAAAAAAAGGTGTGAATTATGCCATTTATTCTTAGTTTCCTTTTAAGAGTACAAAAAGTCTGTATTGCTTAATTCAAGAACTATTCTTGTTTGTAAACGATAAAAAAGTGGCAATTTCACGTAAATGAATAAAATTTAAATATGTACCTAATTAAAATAAAATACCAAGCTTGCTGAAATGTATATCGATATAAATAAATCTTAAAGATATGAACGCAACAATTCATTATAGAATTCTAAGAGAAACTATTAAAATGCGCAAAGAACTCGTCGTATTCTTAATCTAAATTCTCCTTAATGGAAATCCTATGTCGATCGTGTCAAATTTCTGTTGAGTGCTACCTACTTAAGTATTACGTGAGTACTACGAACTACACCAGTTACCGAAGATCATACCCAAGTAGAAAATTGGGTATGTCGATAATAAAGATTGAGTGACGAAGGAAAAATTATTTGACCCATAAACAAACTTTTTCGAAGCCTTCGAACCGCTTCTGAAACTTTTCAAAAAGCGCCCTACCATTAATACGTGGAACTTTTTATCATTGAGAGAATAATAGGTACCTACTTAAATAAAAAGTAATTAGGTTAAATTGCACGAAGTCATGTTTTTTCATTTAAATAATGTGATATACAACATTATTTTTTATTAATGTACAGACAAGGGAGATACAGGAGGGGGAGGGGATGATATATCATAAGATATATCTTCCAAAACCTAGTTTTATGCATAAAAGTTCTTATTTATTATGTGTTTACCTATCCCGGACGAAAAAAAGACGGATTTGCCTATCTCTAGACAAAAGACAAATCGTACACCTGAATCAGAAGATCAGAAGCTGAATACGTCCTGGCTCCTCCTCCACTACACTTCCGCACCACCAAGGTAATTATGACTTTAGTTTCAAGCAGCCTTTACAACTCCACGCGGATCGAGGAGAGAGTATGGGGAGATTCAGCCGAGAAATCTATGTTACTTAACGGCATATTTATGGCCGGCAAAGTCCTGGTGTCGCCCCTGGTTTTATCGGTGTCCATGAGCGACGGTGATCACCTATCATCAGGTAACCCGCCTGCTCTTTTGCCCTGCTTAGGCTAAAAAAAAACGACATCGCTTAATGGAGAACATCTGGACATTATGACAGCACGAGCGGATCCACCTTCCTTCCAAGATCAATGACGAAATGTTTAAATGTGTTCAGCTTATTTATCCAGCTAATAAATGCGCAATCTTCTTGGCAGGTAACATTTAAAATTTTTCAGATATACCTACACTTACAGCTGGTACACTGATCACCACTACCATTAGGTATGTGAAGTATCTCCTCATCTGAGACATATTTCCTTATAATATCTATAAATATCTGGAAATTTCTTAATATCAGTTGCGTAACTTCTATCAATAGGTGCCACAGTAAAACCGCGCAGGTACCAACAGGTTACCAAGTTTATAAGGTATACAGATTATAAAGGAACAGACATTATATTTCGTGCCTCTTGCATTAATTTAAAGTGGAGATTTTTTGCCATTTCTTCTTCTTAGCGATATTTTCAAAACGATGGTGAAGGTAAAAAGCATTCAAATATGTCCAAAAAATACCTACTTTATAGAACTAAATTTCCAATCGACAACCTAATTTCCAATTCGTTATGAATATTCTTTCATCCTTAATTCACTACACGAGTACTTTAACAACTGTCAGAAACTAAACATTCAGATGTTTATGTACAAAAATAACTGGAGATTATAAACAGATAGGTTATTGAAAAGGACCGTTACTAGGTACTAAAAGGGACTAGATATGGAAAAGATAATATTTCGGAATACCTACGTAAATATCGACTTAGTATATTATATATAAATGTATAAAGTATAGTGTAATATAGAAATGAAGACTAACATATATGCAGAATAAAGTTTAATGTTAGATAATAGTTTTATAGGCTGATCTATAAAATTTTACATGTACCTTCTTCAATGTTGTGTCTCAGCAAGTGAATTATGTAATAATCTTTGGAGAAATAAATTCTTAAACCACAATCTAATAAAAATGACTATAGTAAAAGTATAACCATTTTCGACATCTGTGGTCCCCTGTTTAACTTTAAAATTGCATACCTTGGCCCTATTTTTTCTAGTCGAGTCCACAAATAAGCAGACATATATTTTAATTACTCTCACATTGTTGGTCTAAAATACAAGTAAATAAGTAATTGTAAGATATAAATGACATTGTCTGCTGGGGACGTCAATGATTGTTCCGGGTATCATTGTTAGATAAAGAGTTAATGAACTGTTTTGTTTAATTATCTTTACACCATCGCAATGGAAGTATATTACTTTTTACAAACGCGTATCTTGTATCTAGACATCAGAATCTTAGTGGTCCACATGGACGATCTAGGGCGGGTCCACGGAAACGCTAAATAAAATTGGGAGTCCATGAAATGTCAATAGAAGTCCAAAAGAAACTCGTTTTAAGACTGACACCATAGTTTTAGTTATCCATGATTGTTATAATTTACTTACTTCCATTATTATTTTTGTAATAGAAAACATATTTCTATTCACACATAACACTTCTTAAGAACGTATACACTTTGTAGTAAGGGATCCACTAGTTAAGTTTGAGAACCTCTGCTCTAGGTGTTTTATAACAGGGTTTGAACTTTAGTCAACCTCTAAATATGGTTTAGGTTTGAATCCTACACACATTTTGACCTATATATACTATGTGGTAGAGGAGACGCAAATTTGCAGTGGAACAGTTGTCCATGATCCAGGGTCATAATACCCCCATAATGAATTAAATATTAAAATAAGCAATACTTTTATTACTTCGTATATTAAATAAAATAGAACATTTTGATAATGGCTTAAAAATAATAATTTACAAGTCTGTGTAATAGCAGTTATATTCGCTTTATTACATTTGTACAGGTTTCTAACACAATGGCAAAACAGATCTTGTATAATATGAATATATTTAATCATTTGTACATATCTAAGCGATCACATTGTGAACCTATTTACACAAAACTTGTCTAAGACATGCATTTTCAACAACATTGTACGTAACAATAAGTTATAGAGCCAAAACAGTCTACGTAACTAACTAGTACTAAGTATACATTTTGATATAAGTATTATAATAAAAGTTACGACATATACAGATATCTATTAATTATAACATTTTTTTATACTTAACAATGTATTTAGATATACAGTAGTACCCGCTGATACTATTTTAGCATTGAAGGGTTTGCTCCTGCTACATCTGTCTCAACGCTTTATTTAGCGCGCTAAAGGTAACATCACCCAAATATAGCCGTTTGTTTATCGCGTTAATTTGTGCGCTAGTTAACATACTAATAGAGGGAAATGAAATTTTGTATTGAACTCCATTAATGTAATACGTTTATTTGGGTACAGCTGTTCACACGTTAAAGTAGATGTGGCAGGAGCATAAAAAATAATTTCAGATACATTGTCATTATATCACTTAAAATGGGTTAATGCAGAAAATAGAGAACACTGAATGTATCACATTCATCCCGCCACCTCGATATGCCATGCAATTGATTATCTACATAAGTAGTTTAAACACACCTTTACTTTAGTGACTCTGTGCTTGGAAATCGTTTTGGAAATCTACGTAAGTGACTCCTAACACACGTGACGTGCTGGAAATGGCAGCGAGATAAAATTAATCTAATTGACATGGATTAAAATAAACTAATAGCTGTCAATATTTGAATACTTTCACAGATTATAACCGTCTGGATTTTATTATCACGATATTATATTACAAGGGCAAGAGCTATGCGTACTGTAGATATTTTAAGCTTCAATTCTATGAAATGACTACCTACTAAAATTAATGGCCTAATGCGTTGATACACCCTAAGGTGGATACTATTTAGGTGGTAAGGTGGGTTATCTATCCCGTGAGAGATAACATTCGAAACTCGCTTCTGATTGTTTTACTCATTATCCGCCTAAAACTGTGTACGATCATGTATAAAAACATGACAAGAAGGTGCCCTAAAATAACAAGACAAGAAGGCTTAGCACACGCTTCAATTCGATTGCGTAAATTAAAAAGAAATGAAACGTAATAAAATTATTTAAAATGAGAACATTAATTTGGCAGAAGTGTAATATAACTTTGACCTTAGTGTGTAGACACTAATAGTTTATTAATCTGCGCTATGTGTACATTTACTAATGTCTTCTTCTATACTGTTGTCTATGAGTGTACACAAGGAGAATATATCAGAAAAACAATCCAGAAATTAAATCCGAATATCCGAATATTCTACGGAGACGTTGATAACCTTTTCCTAGTATCCACAATAACCTTAAACTCAGAATAAGCCAAATAAATGATGAATCTTAACATCAGGATATTTGTTTTGTTTGGTGAAAAACAAAAATAACATTATATTACACTTTATAAACAGTTACATAATAACTAAAACTGTTGTACCATCAAAACATTTTAGTTGGTAATAAAAAAAAAAATTATGAACTAATAAAACAGTAACGCCTAACAATGTTTGAAACATATTATACGTAATGAAATTACATCACAGCACAATTTATCAAATTTTTTTCTCGCATAATTATTTCATCTGCATATGTCACTGGGGCTTCTGTAGCGGGCACTACTTTCAAACTACGAAAAAAAATTATTTGCTAATAAATTTTTCAATCCAGAGATATAATTGTAAGTAATCTTGCAGCATCACTATCACACTGCAACCATCCCAGCCCAATCATGCATACCCAATAAGTAATATATTAGAATTGAACCCAATTCTGTTGATTTGCTGGCGTAGTCGGCTTTTGGCTTGGTGCACTGGAAATAAATAAAATGAGTCTTTAGTATTTGTAATTTATAATTATAATTTTGAACTTGGAAGCAACCTCGTTGCTCTCTGGCCGAGTCTCAGCAACCAAATAGTTCTCATCAGTTGAGATTAATGCATATTACCTACCATATAAAACACTTATTGGTAAACTTGTAAGCAAGTAATGGACAAATATTTTCCTTCTCTGATATAGTATATCTATGAAAGCCATAGTTTTTTAGATGACCATTTACTATCATATAAATAGACTGCACACTTGACGCACTCATCATCATCAAAATAAAATAACGTCATGTCATGATGTCACCAATAAGTTGTCCTAAACCTACTTTATGATATAATACTATGTAGAACTGTTTACATTAATGTCTCTATTATTAATGAGAGTTATGTAATGTAGCCAAAAATTAAGGTTTCTGATATACAAATAAATTTACATATTTCCTCATGGTACTCAGAAAATGCAGAAGAAAGCACCCATATTGTTAACTTAATCTCATTCATGACAACCAATATGAAAAAATTACTATTATTGATGATATAGTGATATTACCGTATTCCATTAAAGGAAAAAAGTTGCAAATACAAACTGTACCATTAAATAATACCAACACCAGACAACCTTCACATTTCTAATTAATTGTGTCTGATTCATTGTTTGTTTCACTTATTAACTGCATCCAATAGAACAAAAGAAATAGATTGATACAAGAAAGCTGAAGGTCATTCTATTGTTTTAAGCAAATACATTGCAATGATTGTAATTTATAGTTACCTGGCCGAGTTAAACTCTCCCCATTCAGAATTGGTGGATGCATTTGCAGCAGATGGTGATGGAGCATGTTGAGGCGAAGGAGGGGGAGGTAGCTTCGAGCCCCCGGGTGGTGGAGGCAGTAGCCCACCACCCGTACCCAGTCCACCAGCTCTTCGTGGCCTACTTGCCTCACTGCCATCTTTTTTCTGTAATTGATTATAAAAAAAACTCAAAGATTTTCTGTCTAAGTTTTTACAGCATTTTAAGATCGGCAATAACCAGTATAAAGTAATGTGTAATACACTTATCTTCCATATTTTTTTCAATATGATTTAAGACTAATTAATGACCCCATATCCCATGTATCCAAGTAAGCAAACAAAATATATTTATTTGACATACAAATAGTAATTCCCGGTTGTGAATATTAGTAACATTTTATTTATGTTGTTCAAGCTACCAACTACACAGGGTTCATCATTTATTTATTTACTGTACCTAAGAACTGTACCATTTAAAGAAAGTTTTATACTGTGAATTTACTGAAGTAAATGTGACATAGAAAAACAATTTAAATTTGATAAACCAAATCATTAGCTTTTTGTTGTATACTTACAGTTATCTTCATGTTGATCTTGATTGTCTCGCCATCCTTGAATCCAAGGTCAAGTTGCTGTTGATTTCCCGTTTCACCTTCCTGCTCTTTCCGAAGCCATTTGAAGTGATCTTGAAGGGCAACGTTCAGATCAAAGGAATCAGATCGATCTCCAAACCCGACTCCGATATAGGCAGTTCGCCCTGAAAAAAAACAAAGTTTTCAAAAAAATTATGATCCGCTAAAACATAATTGGCTTAAATTTGTGCTCAGTAAAATATTTTGTAGTTCATTTTAATAGAATACCAGGTTTTATCCAAACGGGCTGCATTGGCAATTGTCAACAAAGTACTACAATCAACACAATTTTAATTTATCATTTTATATCAATACTAAAGCAAGGATAAGTAGAAAGTAAAGACAGCTTACAGATAATGGTTTGATGTTAAATAATTACAGAAACTGATATCCTCGCGTTGACAAAACAATTCTTTATCACAAATAGTATTAGGTTTATTTAGCAAATTTATCAAAAGTTATTAAAATTAGTTATTTAAGTTAGTTCAGTTAATTATATCTTGCTTTAAAATCCTTTAGCATTGTCCATTACTTTCTTTTCGTAAGTTATTTATAGGTCTCGCTAACATGTAGGGTCGCCTGTCGGAATTCAATATGCTGTCCCATGTCCCATGATTAGATATAATTGTCCCGAATTCCATATATTCACTTGTTTTACTTATATCTCATACTGTTTTTTTACTGGAGGATATCTTATCAGCAAACCATAAGTTTAAATTATATTGTTTTTGAAAATATGTAGGTAGGAAGATAATTTATATTGTTACTAACTATATAATAAATTATCAATAATGCCCTGAATATATTAACCTAGTTTAGTAGATTTATCCTGAAATTATGCCTGTAAATGGCTACTCTACTTATATAACAAGTACTTAATATTCAGTAGTTGGAATATTCATATCCCCCTAGAAATCAAACCCTGGCTAAAGCTTACCTTGATGCATTAGACTTGAATTGAGACTTCTTTAATCAAAAGCCATTGTTTACTTAGTAATATGTATACAATTATGTGCATAATAATTTACTTTTAAAAAATGTTGCCAGTAATATTAATTATGAATCATAATCTTATTACATCTATTAGGTTTGTGAATTGCAATCAATTAATGCAACCATATTGATAATAATTACATGTAATTAAAGTTATGTTGACCATGAGTTGGTCAATGATAAAAGCTGGTATTCCTTACTAGCACAATTTTTTCTAATAGCGAGTACTTAATCTTTAGAGACAAATAATATTGTTGAAAAAAAAGCTGATTTTATTTGCTTATAATATTTAAATTGGAAGCAAATATCCTGGATGTTTAGATGATTATCATAGTGAAGATAGGATCAATATAATACATTCCTGCAAAAAATCCAACAAGCATAAGCCTTTGTTATTCTATATGCAAATATTTTTAAATTTATTTACCATTGTCGTCTTGAATCCGAACAACAAAATATCTTGAACTATCTGTTACAGCTTCTAATGCAACCCCTGGGTACTTATCAATAGGGCATTTGGCAAAAAGTTCACCGGAAGTTTTGTCCTCCAACTTCATAATCAATTCCTCCCCTTTTGCAACTAAGCGCATACGCCCCGTCCACTGAGGCTCTTGTAAGTTCCAATCGGCAGCCCTATAATTCAATCGTATATCAATGAAATCCAAAACATAAAACACGAACATAACAGAAAACTAAAGAAATCATTATACCTGTATCCCCTGTTGGACGTTCTCGGGGGTATTTTAAACACGAAAACTTCATTTTTTACAAGCAAAACGCTCTCGTATGTCTCCATACTTCAACAAAAAGATACAAAACGAAATGCTTGTCTTATATTAGGCCTGTTCGATCTTTTGTATTCTGGAGTTAAAAATATGTTTTTTTTCCAAAATTTTAACATATACTCAAAATCAAATTAAATATTTGGATCACTTTCAATTTAGAAGGCTGCTGTTTTGTATCTTTTCAAGTCGTTTCTTTTCAGAAATCAGAATTCAGATTCTTGACGTATGACGTACTTTCTGTAACGCTGTCACTCGCCTCTTCGCCACATAAAAAAAGATAAAATATTATTTACAATTTGCCATACCCATAGACAAGTAATACAGAATACTCATTATATGCACAAATGGATTTAAGCTTAATGAATTATGATATATCTATACATACACAAGCTATACACGGTTAGACTTTGATTATAATAAGCTCAAAATACGTTTCGATGAGGTATATTTTTTTATTTGGTTCAGTTTTCGTTTTTTAATCTATATTTATAAATACAAAGGGACGTACGGAAAAGCATAAAAAATACGAAGTGAAAGGAGAAGATGCACCTTACTCAAGCTATACTAATTCTATGAATAGTGACTTATATAATTATATAACTCTGAAATACGTTACCGTTTCGTATAGCAGTTTACGCAAAGTTATCTTTTACATATTTGTTGTAATCGTGAACGTCAATAACCGAAGTGTCAACAATTGTTTTGACAGACAGTCAATGTTCATGTCAACTTGTCATTCATGTCATTCTTGTTATTCACAAGATTAATTAGTGTGGAATGTTTAACTTTTTCATATAAAACACAAGTAATTAATAATATTTATTACTACATATGCATACTTCGTACATATTTCTTACATAAAGAATACAATAAAGGTTATAACCCTATTTTATACATCAATATGACTTTTTTATTACAAATATTATTGTATATTTATGTCATATTTATCTACTATTCATTTAAATTTCAGGATTTGAAGAGCGTTGGAAATGGCTTACAATGTAAGTATTATTAGAAGATAGTTAATAAAAACTACATTGATTATTTCATTTAAAATATTTCGATTCAAAACTTACAGATAGAACTTGCCAGTTCACAAATGGGTTCTAAGCTCAATACTAGAAGAGTCAATTGCTAGTAGAACCAACATTCCTATAAAGAATAATAATAAGCGCTAAAACACTCCTACACCCGCAGTAGGATTCCCTGTGTCTCAGGTGGCATGGACAATACAAATAATACGTCACAAACACCCATGACTCGAAAACAAATATTTATCTGTCACGGAAATATCTGCTCCGGCCACGAATCGAACCCAGGACCCCTCGCTTCGCAGGCAGGGTCACTACCAACCAGGCTATGGGCTACTATAATAAAGATTGATATTGCCATGGTTGTTTGTGTTAGCTTTATTATTGGGGTGATACAATTTTCACAGTGGGTATAGAGTATGACTGACATTATTATTGTTAGAATTGTTATTCATCTTCCAGCTATAAAGGTAAGACTTAAAATAAATAGACTCAATTATGCTTTCATATCACTGAATTGTTATTAGGATAATCATTATTAGTATTAGTTCAATAGTTTTAGTTTGTATGGAACTTTCTTCAATTCCGAAGAGGATTAAGTACAATGTGCATCCTACACACAATATAGGAAAACCTATAGAGATATGAGAATGTGAGCATTTAAAAATAAATCAGAATTTTAACTAAACTTACTAATACCTCATTCCCACTTGTATGTCATGCTCAAGTGTTCAGTGACTATATAATTTCTAATGTAACATGATTTAAACACCAATAATAATTGGATGCAGTTATGCAAAATAGATCCAACCTCAAAAACAAGTTTTTGAGAAAATAGGCTTTTAAGTAAAATTTTTGTATTACTATGAAACTATACCTTGTGTCTAAATTTCATTTAAATATTGAATTAGGAAAAATTTACGATACAGCTTGAATATTGTTTTGCATATACCAAAGTTGATGTGGTGAGCCTTTTGTGGTATAACTAAAAAACACGGTTTTTGTGAGTTTGATCCATTTTGTATAACTATGTCCAAATGGTGTTGGAAGTAGCATTCTGTATAGCCAACAGAGCAATGAGTAAACCTAGTTTGCAGCTGTGGGGTAGAGGAGCAAATGCATAACAAATGTTAACTATGGAGTACAATATATACTTTCTAGAAGGGATATAAAGTATAGGGGACGCATCTGTCTCGCTTCCTTGGTACACCTATGAATTGAGCTCACAAAATTTTATCATTCATGATGCACAAGTGGGAGTGGAGTGTGAGGTCCTGCTTTGTGGCGTTTAGGAGGATTATTGCCTGTATCTATAAGCAAAAGTTTTAATATACAAGTGAAACTTAGAACTTTAACAATATAGTTTTAATTACATTGTGTGATTTGTATAATAGGCTTATGTCATTATGTATGTTACGAAACCTACATTGTGATTGACTAATCGTAAATTTATTGTCACACAGTAACAATGCATTCAGTTAATAAAACAATGTTAGCAATATTTTGTGCTATTACACATATTGCAGAGAAAAGTAAAAAATTATAAAATAGAAAAAACATATTGGATTTAAATGGTTGTTTAGTATCAATTACAGTTATTAAAAAGTTTTTAATTTTTTTTAATAAATTTATGCTCAAGACTAGATGTCTTGAAAAAAATTATAAATATTAAAATTATATTTATTAGTGAAATGTGTATTTCACTGAGTAGTTAAGTGAACTTTGGGCTTTCAATATGAGCATACATACCATTCATACCATGAATAAGTACTTTCATCATGGTCATAGCATAGTATTGTACAAGCTATAGACCAGCTCAGTAGGAGAGTGGTAATAATTGGCCATTGATAGGTTTAAGGCAAGCTGCACAGCATTTGAAGTCTGAATTGTAACAAAAACTTAAATGTCTAGAATTAAAAGAACAAGCCCATTACAACGAAAAAGTTATATTTTCTTGTCATTATATCCCGGAAATCTATAGATTTAAAAATGTTTAGAACTCCAATATAAGATAGCGCTTCTTGATATTGTATGTATGTATATTTTTTGGATATGAATAATAAAGAAACATACGCATTGGCGCGTTAAAAAGTTATCACAAATAATAATAATTTATAGTATATTCGGTTACTGTTCTAAACTTTAAACATGAATATATTTTTTTCCGGAGTTTAAACACTAATATGATACTGACTTAAGAACTTGATTGACAGCTGAAGTTTTAAACGATTCACTAAAAATATTTTACCAAAAACCTTACCCATCTAATTCTTTTTCATGCAAAAACTATTAAATTTTTATATATTTCGTTAAATTTTTACGAAATATCAATGTACTGAAATGAAAGCGTAATTTAATTTGAGATTGTTAACGAAACGTTAAAAAACTATAAGTTAATTTATGGCATTATTAAAAAATCCAAGTAAAATTAAAAAATATATTATTTTATTAATCATAAAATATAAAATCGAGATATTTTTTACCTTTGTTTCGGCTCGTATTTTCTTAATTTCTTGGATGGCCTGGCAACACTTAAATAAATTGATCAAAGAAAATGGCGGACGAGTCTGTTTTAGTAAATAAGTTTCGTTGTTTTGCTATTATGTGCTACAAAATGCTTACAAGATGTAGTGATTATACATTTTATGCTTGAGTAAAGTGATATAGTTTATGAACAATACTAGTGTAAAGTTGAATGTGGGGAATTATGTAAGAACAAGACAAAATCGTATTGTACTTTCAATGAGTGGAGCAGCTACCCCAATGCCTAAAAATGGGAGACTCCCATTTGCTATTGATATCAATAATAACAGTGATGATACGTTTATCTATGCAAAATGAAAACTATGAATGCCCTCAGAAATGTGATTGCCTTGCGAAATATGTGTATTGTTCAACGAAAGAATTGAGCGTTGTGCCAAGAATTCCTAAGTGGGTGGAACAATTGGATCTAAGCAACAACAAATTAAAAGACGATGTCACCGACAGTTTCCGTAAGTTACTAGCCCTTAAAGCGTTAAAATTGGACAAAAATGCGCTTCGTCATATACCTAATCTCCTCAACACGAATGAACTGCAGGAAGTGAGCCTCAACAGAAATGAAATTGGCTCAATTGACGCTGGACGTTTCTCTGCCAATAATTCCATCAAGAGATTGAGCTTAAACAATAATCTCATTAAATTGATTGACGATGGGGCTCTCGATAACTTAACAAACTTGGTGGAGCTAAAATTAAATAGGAATGAGATAACATCATTACCTAATCATTTATTTAAATATCAATCCAATTTAAAAACATTAGAAATCAATCATAATAAGCTACATGTTATCAATGCTCTACTTTTCCAAGGATTATCTAGCCTAACAACTTTAAAAATGAAATACAATATCATTGATAATATTATGGATGGTGCATTTTTTGGATTTAAGTCTGTAAATGTTTTACAGTTGGATCACAATAGAATAACAAGCATTTCTAAAGGCTGGATGTATGGGCTGGAGTCTTTAACAGTATTATCTTTATCAAATAATTTGATCTCTCAAATTGATTATGGCAGTTGGGAACTATGCACAAATTTAGAATCTTTGGATTTGTCTCATAATTATTTGACTGAAATTGAAGGTGGTACTTTTCAACACTTGGTGAACCTTCATGCCTTGAACATGAGCTATAATAATATTGCATCTATTTCTCAAGAAGCATTTAGTCACATGGTACAACTACATACAGTATATTTGAATAACAATAAACTTTCTTGGACAGTGGAGGATATGTCAGGACCCTTTTCTAAGCTTCAGAATTTAGTTACTTTTAACCTTGCATCCAACCATATTAGATCTATCAATTCAAGAGCATTTGAGGGATTAAATAATCTTGTAGAATTAAACTTGAGAGGCAATAATATAACATCAATCCAGCAACATGCATTTGGGTCATTGACTAAAATACAAAGATTATATATGAATTCAACATCCTTGTTATGTGACTGTAATTTGTTGTGGATAGTTAAGTGGATCCGAGAAAAGGTTGATCAAAAATTTGTCACTGCAACATGTGCTTACCCGTCAGAAGTAAGAGGAATAATGGTGTCAAAACTTCGGAAAGTCTCCAATTGTGGTGATTCCCCTAAACCTAAAATATTGGAGCATCCCAAAACCCATCTTGCTATTAAGAGTCAATCGACAAATTTGGTGTGTTCAGCAACATCAAATCCTTATAGCAATATGACCTTCTTATGGAAGAAAAACAATGGCAACATCAGCAATCCAATGGTTCATGAGAACATAACACTGACAAGTAGGGGTCATCATCAAGCAACTTCAGTTTTAGTGATATCAAATGTGACAGATGATGACTCAGGTAAATACCAATGTGTTGTTAGTAACAAGTTTGGAACAACATACTCTTCAAAAGCAAAAGTTGATATACACACATACCCAAAGTTTATAATGACTCCTAAGAATGTTACTGTTACAACGGGCCAAACAGTTACTTTAAATTGTGCTGCTGTTGGTGATCCTCAGCCGGAAATATCATGGAAAAAGGATGGCGGTGTTGATTTTCCAGCAGCCAGGGAAAGGCGGATGAATGTAATGCCAACTGATCATTTGTTTTTCATTGTTAATGCAAAGACTACGGACATTGGTATTTACAGTTGTGCAGCAAAAAATTCTGCTGGCACAATAATATCCAATGCATCCTTAACAGTATTACAAGAGCCCTCATTTACAAGAGTAATGGAAAACAAACAAGTGACCAGTGGAGATAATGTTGTTCTTCAATGTATGATTACTGGATCCCCGAAACCAGTTCTCAAGTGGCATAAAGATGGAGAAGCAGTTGTACACACAGATCGTCATCATTTTTCTGCAGATGATCAGTTGTTAATAATACTC
>DWPA01003420.1:0-14111 GCA_018251375.1 Calpodes ethlius
AAAGAAGTAAGTTTGTGAGTTTTGTGTATAGAATACTAAGTTTCTACTTAGTAACATTGGCTTTATTTTAATCTTAATTGCAACCAAATGAAGCTGGGGCTGGCCGCTGGTATTGAATAATTAATACAGGAGAAATAAAAGTATACTATGTATTTTAATTTTCTGTATGTGGTCGTACGGACAAATTTATACATGTATGCTTTAGTGTTTGGGTAGTGGTCGAAATTAGATTATAACTATTACTGTACGTCTAAGAAAATAATTTTCAAGTTTTAACGACTTTTTTTTCTTCTCTTACAAATTCGTTAAACTATTGTACATTGATAAATATGTGATACACATTGTGATTAACATACTTAATATTTCAGTATCATAGTAATCTAGTACAAAATATTTTTTCCATAATATTTAAGCCCGTCAATCTTTACTAATATTATAAATGCGAAAGTGTATTTATCATGCACAGATAATGAATCGTTGTTATAGTATGATTTTTGTTTTGGAGATAGTTGGGAGGACGACGAGTACTACAGGCTACTTTTATCCGCAAAAGAACATTAAATTTTTGCGGAGAGATCATATTCATTGCGGAAAGATCATTGTATATTTTGGTTAAAATAAAGAAATTGTTCACAACAAAGCGTTGCCTGGCAACCATTGATACAAAAACATCGACAACCTTTTTATTGTTGTTCTTTTCACATACGCGAGCGGAGCCGCGGGCGTTCTGTCGGTGTTTTACAATACTTTGGTCCGCATGGAATTAGTCAGTAGTTGAGTCTGTCTAGGCTGCTCCAACAAGGCCGAAAATAATCTCCTGACGGATCAAATCCTGACTGCATTTTAAACCATACACTAAAACTTTACCTAGCGTCGTTATTTCAATACAATAAAATTTACGAATTCAATTGGCTTTACTCGTACGATATATGCATCTGCGTTTTTAGTACTATATCCAATCAATATAAATATATAATAAATTCTGTTTCGTTGTAAATAAAAATCAGACTTCATGAGCTTGAGTAATTTTTTTTTATTTTATACATTCAACTTTTCAACTATTAAGACTACTTAAACGACTGCGCAACAATTATCGCCTTCATCATAAATTTCCATCTTAATTCCTTCCTTTTCTTATTATTTTATGTTGCCCTTCCGGATGGGTATAGATATTTAACAGGCAATAAAATATACCAATAAACACAGATTAATTATCCTATATGTATTTAATTTGGCTATTTTATTAACTTTACAACAATACGTTTTCCAGTAAAGGATGCAGCTCGTTAGGTTATTGGTCAGGCTAATTAACTCAGCTTACAGTTCGCGTAACGAGGGAACTAGATTTACTGAGGCAGGCAGCTTTGATTGTAATGCATGCAGTTCAGTTAATTAGTGCGCATTACATATTACGACTCAAATATTGTCCGTATCGGTTTCTGCTGATGTTTATATGTAAGCTTGTAAGGATAACTGAAAATGTATGCTCTTAATGAGTTACTCATAATGCCATCAAAGGTGTCCGCACTATCTACATCATTAGTGTTGTAAAAAGAGATCGGATCCCAACAGTGAGTTTACTATACGTAGAAATAATCATAATGAGAGGATAAATGTTTTAATGCATTAATAATATTTTGTAAATGACCTGCCCTAACGGTGCCGCACACAAAATTATAGACGAGAAAAAGAAATACGGAAGGTAAAAAAAAATTTTTTTTATCTTTATTGGTGTGATCTATGTAAATTCTACTCTATCTCTGAACTAAGCAAATCTAGGGGTATCACGACGAAACTAAAAAGGGTTGTTTTGAATCATTCTTAAATGGATTCCTCAATGCTGGGGCTCGTGACGTCATCACTGGGTGGTAGAGAGAATCTTCTCCTTTATGATAAACTCCCTCGATCTTGTGCAACATGTAGACGATGTAGTGCTTCAGGGTCTTTTGCCGTAAATATTTCAGGATCAGCATTTCCAGGTTGTTACCGGTTTTGCATGAGATGTGACAGAAGAATTCATGCTTGACTAACTGTAAAACGCAGGATGACAGACTTTGCCAAACTTTTAGGATCATTATGGATAACTCTTAAAACTTTTTCGCACTGTATACGTACTTTTCGCACTGTATATGTACTTCATGATTTTTTTCTTCACCGATACAAGTGACTTTATTTTTAATACGCAGAGATGCATTTTGGATTCGTACCCAGATCCCTGACTTTCCCCTAGTTCAATCACAATAAAGACATAGTATTTAATTCATATAATGTAATGATGTATAAAAATAATCAGTCATATAGGACATCTATAAAGAACTCTTATTATTATTCTCTTTGGTTAAAGTTACAAATCTTTGAACATAAGGTATCTTACCTGTAGCAACCTCAATCACAAGCTCCTTGACTGAAGTTAATCGCAGGTGCCTTGCCAACCGCGTGGCGAAGTTGTTAAGCCTTCCGCTTACACGAGCTCTCATTGCTCAGCGCTTAGAGCTTACAAAGAAATAAGTTTAACTTCTCACATACCACTTGAACTCGATTTATGCTAGACTACTTACAAAAATCCGAACACTATTTAGTAAGTTACGTTCATATATTGGGTATCAATCAATTAATGGTCACTAGTGAGTCTCTTGTCATAAGTAATGAGCCCTAGAATAAATTCCAGCACAAATCTATAGAGAGACTAATTGCAAGCCTAATAAATATCCCAGTAAATGTGCTAAACATTGCTTACGTGTGAATTCTATGCCCTAGTGAAATCGCTTTTCTTTTTTTCGGTGAAGATCGAAGATTAATTATCTTGAAGTCGATCGAAATGGCTATGTACGCAGTGAAGTTTGTTGGATATTGAAGTTCTTCATAATTCCAAAAGCATTCAATGGTGTGATTTAAATTTCATTTATTCTGTAGCGATATTTTATTAACAATAACATTAAAATTAAAAATGACAAATTGTTGTAAATTCCTATGGATGAAAAGTGACTCTTTTAGCGACTAACATTTAACACTTAAATGTTTGCGATACACTAAGTTAGCATAATATAAAATGATAGCAGACTAAAAATCGCTCCTAAACATTTCACTGTAAGCGCCAAAATAAATATTAGGATATAAATTAATTAATCACTGTTTTCGCCCCATGAGACTTGAGTTAAATCATAAATTTATGATACCTTTAACCTTTTAGTAAATTTTAATATTACATTATAATGTAAAGGTTTTCTAATAATATTACCAAGATGAGAAGATTAAAAGCTTTTCCGTCTGCATAGAATTGTGACAGATTATAGACACTAAGAAATTGTTAGAAAAAATATTTCATATTAATAAATCTTCACTATCTGTAATTAGAAAGTTGGACTTTACACTAGGTCGTTCTTAGAGTAATAACGCTTAGAACCGCAATACTCGTACATAATGCAATTATTTTGTGGAAGCCTTTAAAGATAATTAACATAAAGAAATGTCATACTGGAAAACAAAAGAAATCTCTTTTTTTCGTAAGTATCGGTTAAGTACCACTTTCCATTGTTAAAAAAAACTCATACTGGTATTTTTCTGCATCACTTTAGGCTAAAGTGATATTAAGATTTATCGTCTAGGCATTATAACTTATATCATAGACGTATGATGTTGACCAATTAGCTACGACATAATTTATAGTAATTGAAACTACTAGGCACTCTATTATTATTATCGTAATAATTTACGTAAAATAAGTACTAATACATTTTAGTAGTTGTCGACTTTTTATACTCTAATACTCCAAATATCGTCTTTACTTCCTGAGATCGAAATAACATTTATATTATAACTACGTGTGACGTTATCCATGTCCGTTATACTAATAAAGTCACGTAATATTACGGACATGTGCCTTATCCAATATAATAGCTATCAAATATTTGCTTATGTCATCGACATGTGAAACCTTCGTCACACATGTATTATTTACGCGTTAAAATAAGTTAGTGTAGTATCAAAAACAAAATTCGGACTCATGCGAAAATACTTCAAACTAGGATCAAATGGATGAGAGAGATAAACCAAGAACCAATTATAAAATTTTCTGCGTATGACATCTTCCATGTCCGTAATCTTAAGTTAATAACATCACGTATTATTACGGACACATGCCTTATCCACTAGAACAGATTGCTGGGATTACGCACTCGACGGTAGGGGCTCGGTGTAAAAACTTTATTATTATGGCATAAAAGATTTCGTTGGTGTTTACTTCGATCTTTAAATAAAGTTATCCGTTTTAAATTGGGTGTCATTTGTTTTTTATTTTCATACCGTTTAAACATAATTTATGTTTATTGTATTCAGCTCAATAATAAGGTTTTTAATTTTTTAGGTTACTAATATTTTTAATAGGTCAGTTCCTTGTAATTGTTTGAGTTTGAATATAAAATCACCTTTGATACTACTTTGCCTTTATTAATTTTAAATTCAAATTGAATTTACCAATATATTTTCCCCCTTTAGGCTAGGCTCTCAAAAGCGCTATCGCGTATGTTTTATTATGACAGCTACAAGCCGCACGCTATTTTCATACTCTTCAAATCGGTGTTTCGTTGTTCCTTCCAATCCGTTCTTGTTCGATCACAGTTACTCCACTTTAACACACGTCTTTCAGATGCCTTGTTATTCTTGTCCCGGAAGCAAGCTTCTACACTATTGCATGGAATATAACATTCTTTAAAAACAAAATTGTTATTGTATTTGACAGTGAATTCGAAAAGGCGCGCTGACATTACTAAGCGCTAAAGTGCTCACTGTGACACGGGACAGAGCTGGTTAAGCTGTCATTATATCGAGAGCGATCTTTACGTGACCTGATGGAATTTGTGATAATCCTTTTATTCCGTAGTATCAATGTAACTGCTTTATTATTTATTGATTATAAAATTATAAATTTTGATGGTCAAAAGTACAAAGCATGATATTTGAATTTTTAATTTTTATCATTATGTAACATAAGTGTATTAACAACATACATGAGTAATTGGTTTTAAATTGAATTGAATAGAAGTGTAGGGACGACACTTTGTCCTTTATTGAATGATGAAGTTGTAAAATTTAAGAAACTTATAGTAAATGTGATGGCGCAGGTACTCGATTGATTGTAAGAAACATTTTTGTTACAAATCCGAAAGCAGACGTAAGCTCGAAAATGTTGGATGTACACCCAGAATTTTTCACTAACCATTATCTTTTGTATTAATATGTAAAAATAGAATCTAGTTGACACTTGATAAATTTGCGCCTACAAAAGAACGACAACGACATTTATTCGGAAATGGTCATGAATTCCGGCGTGGAACTAAATGGAGCGAAGTCATTCGGAGCGTTTTGCTCAGCGGTGCATATCATCGCTCATGAATATCAGCGCCGTTTAGATAGCTCCTGCAGGAGATCGGATGAAACTGCAGGGTGTTTTGAATTCATTTCCGCCCATTTGTAGAGGCGGAAATAGAACGGAATATCGCCGGCAGCTCCGTTCACTTGTAGATGCATTGTGACCACCTGAAAGTAGGTCGGGATATAATTATGTCGCACAGTGGCTGCTGGTCGACAAATTTCCCTGTTTATAAAGCTCGAATGGTGCGGCCTATCCGCTCGTCGGATTTCAGGGAAAATCGCCAAGCAATGAGTTCACCGAGCGATTGACGACAGGAGGGTGTTATAAACAAACACGTGAAATAGAGGTGACGTGAAGCGCTATACTCGTAGATGCATTTGGTATCAAAAGACTTGCTCGCATAAGTATTGCACGTTGACTTTTTAGTTTTACTGGTATTTTAGTTTCATAACTTTTATAGTTGTTTTATTATTTTGTCCTATAAAAGTGAAATAAAATTAAAATATATATATAGTGTATTGTACGACAGTGTATCTGAATTTTGTATGCCATGCATATATATTTTATACATTACTAGATAAATATTATTACTTTGCTCATCTATTACATTTATGTAAGGTATCGTATATATAACTAAGTATAGGATAACTGATTACTCATAACTTGCTCGACTTTTCCGATTAGTTTTGGATCTATCGCATCGTCTTTCATTACGCTTTCGCACGTGTGCTATCATCATAATAATTGAGAAAAGACCTTAGTTAGATACAGATGCAATTAAGTTGATCTATCTTAACTATAAAATACATATTGTGAAAAATCTTTGAATCGACATATAATAATATTCAGAAAGGGACGGTTCGAAACACATCTGCCAATTCTAAAAATTAAATAGCCTTATACTATACGTGTTATTATTATTATATAATCATAAAATCGTTATATTGCAACATCTACAAGGACAGTATAATATTGTGAAAGTTTGATTGGTATTTGTGTTACTGTCTTTTAAAATCGACTTGAAACTGAATGTCGTTGGGTCTGCGTAGCATGGAGTTTGTACTGGTGAACTTCGCAGCGTAACTATAACCGAAAGAGTTTAGTTGAGATTGAATTGCGTCTAATATGCCTGATTAATGTATAGTTCAAATTATGATTTTTAAGAAGAAAAAACATTAGAAACAAAATATATATTACACGAGAAATACAAAAAATATTTGTTTACGTTTAAGATCAGAAGTAACAGATTTAATTTTCATAGATTAGAATTTTTACAGCTGGTCAATTTACACTAGTTACGAGGGTCATTTTATGTTGTGTTAACCTATGAAAAAACAGACGAGTCCCTTTGTGGCTATCGGACGAGGTGGGAAACAAAGCTCCTGCATATTATATATTCTGATAGAATTCAGAAATACATTCCCTTGCAAAGGTTTAATGTTAAGTAATGACAGTTAATTTTCTTTTAATTTTTAAAGTCAGATTAATATTAAAAATTATAGATAGTATAAAACTTTCGCCATAAATTCCACATTCGAGTCATAATTTTTCTTTGACCAAGAAATGAAATATACCAAATAATTGTTTTTCATAGTAATTAAAACTTCTGTTATGAATTTAAAAATGGAGGAATAAAATCTGTTCTTTAATAATAATCAGTTTTATCGTTGGAAAATATATTTAATCTTACTCTTTAAACATCTTGGTTGTTACCACTTTATAGCAGGCATTAAGTCACGTCGTCGAGGTGACACAAGAACTTTTTATACTTGAGTTAGCTATTAAAACTTCCACCAATTCAGACTAGAGCAATTACCAGATAACTTGTCATTGTGTACCTAAAGGTTTCATTCTTGACATGCCATGGCGACTATTTATATTTTATTGTAGAAATATATTTTATGTAACATAACCATACTTATATTTAATAAGTTTTATGCTATTTATTCATTTGTATAGGTTTTTAGGGTTACGTAGTATTTCTTTGTGTCCTACCGTCCGTGCTCATGACGCAGAGACCTTTAGTACTAACTATTAAGTACTAATAAAGCTGTAATATATTCGAATATTGCACGGAGCAAGGCTTAGTAGCAATTCGCCGTGTATTCAAGATAATTTATTAATATAGGCATCATTGATACCCTTATACAAGTCAATAATAATTGATGACACCACCATTTAGGAAAGGCATTTTGTCATGGAGGAGTAGAAATGGTGAAAGTAACTTCTCAGCACGTCTTTTAAAATTTAACAACAGTATAACAGACTTATATTCTAGCTTTCGCGGAACTTACTATTACAGGTAGTTTGTTAAACGTTAAAATAAATGTAACTAAATTTAAAAAATCTGCTAGGCTCCAGTGGTGCTGTACCCAAGATATTGGTAACATTTCCTTGTTTTCAATTAATTATACGGTGACTAATTTTACATGATTATGAGCAATATTTTTAATGGTGGAACGTGTTATTATTTAAGACCAAGCCTTTACCCTTCTATTGTGTAAACTAGTTGATGTGGAAAAGTTGTTAAAAGCTGCGATGTGATCCAAAAACACAAAGTTCAAACGTAAAAGAGATTTCCCTTCTGTTCAAGAATTTTCTCATTTGAAAGGACAAAACGGAACAGGAAAAGAGGAATTAATTGGTTTATTTCGCCGAATAATTCCTTGTTTACGCTTTCAGTTAAGAGTTCGGTAGGTACCCAAACTTGAGCCATAAATTCCTGAAATAAGCAGCTGGTGATATTATTCATGACGTTTGTTCAGTTTGTTTCACGCCTCACCTTTTATAATTAGTTGATTAAGAATTCTTTTATTGCCGGCGCGAAGTTGAAAGAGTTCTGTAAACTTTGAATCGTTTACCACTCTATATATATATTTATATGTAAGTAAGATAAATATTAAGCGTGGTTAAATTTGACATTTTAAGGCATCGCGTATTCTGTGAAAACTTTTTTTGAAGTGTACCTCGTAACCTTAAAATTTATTACGTATATAATAGCCCGTTTAAATTAAGTATTAATTAAAATCTCACCGATTCGTTGCTAAGCGTCATAAGACATTAGTTCGTTGAGTATGGACGATGAGCACATCTACAGTCGCCGTTGGAGAAGTTTTGTATGCAGAATTATCCTTTGAAACATTTCAGCTGACAATTGGTAAATCACATGATAATATTATTAATAACAAAATAATTGTTATATCAAATTAACGTACAACAAGAAGTTCATAAAAATTATATCGTATACAAAAGGCGGCGCTATCACTAAATAACAATATTTTCCAGGCAACTGCCTGAGAATGAAGGAAAAATAAACAACGAGGATTAGTGGGTACATGTAATAAGTATTGATCAGGAGTTGTTACTTCTATCTATCTATCTATTAGCCTTTAAAAAAGTCCTCTGCTGGACATAGGCATCCGCTAATTTTGTCATTCAAACCGGTCCTGAGCTTTCTGCTTCCAGCGAATACCCGCTGTCTTCTTTAGGTCGTCAGTCCATCCGGTTGCGGGGCGACCTACACGTGTTATTAATTGAACTGCTGTTGTGACGATAATGATAAGGGAAAATATCTATACTGAGTGAAGTAAAATTCTATGTTTCAAAACAGAGTAGTGAATGAGTACCACTTTTGTTTGATGTTAGTGAGTTCCACAGGTAAACTGCCTGAACAGAAAATAATTTACGACAAAAGATTGAAGAATGAGAATAAATAAGAAGCGAGAAATTATATGGAGATCAGTCATGGGATTTGTAACTATTTAGACATTTTCGCTGATCACCTGTATGAAAATTGCTTTATGTTCTGTCATCGCATAGAATGTAATCGCACGTTAGCAGTAAACGTACTTAATGTTAAATAGTCGTAAAACTGATCCTTACTCTCGGTCAGCAACTAGTATCATACAAGTAAAAACTAAATTGTCGAGTCATAAACAACGTAGTATAACCCACATTTACGAGTAGGCATTGTAAAAGGTACGCTCTTAAATATGCTTTACCTCCGGGAAATCTCGCTCGCCTAGAAGTCGCCTCGTAAACTCGTTTAGTAGGTAAAGAAGCTCCTTAGAGAAAACGTAGTTTTGTTCAAGCACATCACTATTTTAGGCACTGATGCTATGTAGCAAATTTAATACGAAATAAAAGTTTGTATACGGTTACCTGTCTTAAGATGAATAATGAATTTAATAGAAAAAAATATTAAAGAAAGTTTAGGGCTCAAAATGTAATGTTGTTCTAAATTCGCAATCGAGCTAATTTCTAGAGTACTTTAGATTCAATATTGCTTAATAGGTCAAGGATAACAGTATAATTTTTGATACCATAGTCGCAGGTACATTTGAGGAATTATTTTCAAAAATACCTCATTAAACTGCAAAACCAATACAAACCTATCTAAAGCTTAAAGCTTAGTTTCTATAAAAAATAAAGTTTAAGTAAACCGTAATTTTTTTTATAGTATTAATAAAACAATTATTCCACGATACCATATTTAAGTTTTTTTGTTAATCAATATATTGGATAGTATATAAGAAAATCAATGTTTTGAAGATTTAAATAAACATTAACGAAATCTGTACGTAACATTTCAGGTTTTTAGCTTCGAGTTACAGTTGAATGTCTCAAACACACAGAACTATTTGTATCAAATACACAGTATTAATTCAGTCAGTAAATTTCAAAACTCCATTACCTAATTAATTGTTGTGGATTATCTTAGTATAATGATAGGTATTATAGTATCAGTAAATACACCGCGTGGTTATACCTCGAGAACAAGTGCTTTTGTAGGCACTATTAATTAATATTATTATGGATTACGCGGCCCTTAATGGAAAGTTCTGTAAGCGATTACTGGAAGAGGTAATTAATTACAGGAAAAAGGGCCTCTTGGCACTGATTTTTACTTGTAACATCGCCGTAAGAGTAAGAACTATACAATGTATTTTATATAATGTTGCAATGATTCGTTTTCCTGAAGAGAAATGATTTTTTACGTCTCTGTAATGGAAACATCGGGGTTGAGAGTGTAAGTTGATGTGTTTTTGTTACAGTCTGACCCAAGCTATGTTAAAAAATGGACAATGTTTTCACAACAGGTCTTTCTGCAGCAGGTAATTGCGCTTTTTAGAAGGAGGTATGAGTTTATTCTTCCAAATTAACATTTTTGTTTATGTACCTGGTACTTGGAATCTCCATTGTTTCTTTTTTTTGCCTATATTTCCAATATAAGAGCCAGTGAAATGTATATCTATCGTATCCAATTTAACCGGTCTTGTGTATCATAGTAGGCGGCGATGATAACGAAATTTTATGATCTAGCGGCACATATTTTTACTCAGCAATACTTATTCACTACATTTGTTTCTGCGATTTCTTTTCGAGGTTATTCCGCTGTAATGAACTCTAAATCACATTTTTTGTATTCTCGTTCAAGTAGCTCAATCTTATTGATTTCTTATTTCCGATTTCCACGTATTTCAGCAATCCTTTTTTGCATACACGCACCCTTGCCGTGTCTCTGACGTAGAATAATGGAGCACCCCAGCAAATGGAAAACCCGATTATGATAAATCACAAACTTTTGAAATTTGCCGCCTATTCTCTTGATTTATTTGTGAAGTACACAAAACGATATGCCTTGTTGTGCCCGATCAATAATCGTTTAGGGAAAAATGCGATCACTTTTGAATTGGGGCACTCGATGTTATTGAGAAATCATAAAGGAATCTGAGTACAATATTAAATATTTGAATAAAAGGATTTGTTTACTCTCCTACGCATAATGCGTATTAATAATATGATTCTATTTACAAAGGTTTTAATGATTATTGCGTCTATTTGAGAACGTCTGAATGAAATTCTAACAAAAATAATGTAATATGATAGACGCTGTTCTTAAGTTATTGACAATATATTTTCGAAAGATACAAAGAAAAAATTCAAATTGTTAATGCAAATAGCTAATAAGTTAACTGTCAAGTCACTTGACGGCAAGGGGCAATTAAAGATAGATATCAGTGACAAGAATAAGTGGAAACATAAAAAATATATTTGGTCAATCTTAGAGGGGCGGTAGTTAATTGGTCGATTAAGAATCTTACCACCAAGTACGTACGTGAGTACGGAGTCCAGCGGCTTGTAAACACGGGACCAAGTACGCAGCACCAGCCTAGTTAGTGGCGTTCTCCATATTCTCATATAATATTTTCTGTAACAACCTAAGATTGACGGTGTGGCGGACTACGGTTGATATGACCTAAAAGAAATCACTATATAGCGATAAGGCCGCCCTTTGTACAGTATTTTTCTTTTTCATAATGTTTTGTTTTCGTTTATTATTAATTTGGTATACATAGAATAAAATTATTAAACAAATAAAATAAGTAGGGTAAACTAAAAAACCAAAAATTTTTTAATGTAGAAAAAAATATGATACTGTTCATCATTGACGATCATCTGTTCATCATCACTCGTCTAGAGCGAGCTCTGATAATAATTTTAAAACATGATTATCACAATACTGCTTTGTCATCGAAAAAATAACTCCTTTTTCCATACTTTTTGTTTTAGTTAAGTAAATATAGGACAGTTTTCATTAAGCTTGCAGTTGACCCAAAATAATATACTAACAAACTTAAATAAAAGCCTTTAGAAAGTAACTTTAGTTGATATGTTATTACAATCAATACATTTGAAGCCATATCAAAAAAACTTAATTTAGTAGAGTAGTTAGATGCTTCAACGAATTGCTTTATAATAATAAATAAAGACCAGTTCGGTGTTCGAATTTCGACATTACTTCATATTATTAAAGGGTTACTTGACTTTAAAAATGTTTAACGTTTTGTTTTCTTTAACAAATATAGACGTAATATATATTAATTATAAATTTTGCCTTTTTATACTTCTTCTTAATACATTTTTTTTCCGTGACACATCTCTTAAACTATGTATGTGAATTATTCTTAAATATGATTAAAGATATTTCCCTATTCTTATCATATATATTAAATTATAGTATAATATAGAAGGACATAACATTTTGAAATCAGATAATTCTAGAAACTTTAGAACCTTATTATTTATAGAAATTATTCTTAGAAATTTTATTCAAATATTTTCATTGTATACGTGAACTTATTAAGTTATTTTACGCCAGTATTATATATCTTTCTATTTAGTGGTTTCCCTCTATATGTAAGATAATTCATATGCATATCATAAAATACGAAACGGGATACATTCACCCCGTTTGCTGAAGAAGTTTCCGTGGTTTGATTTCGTGGGATTTGTTTAATGTGAGTATATATAATGTTACTCAAATTATTATAAGTGGTTAGTAGTTTTATACATGTTCTGTCTGATTGTCGTATCACTGGAAGTCATAATGGGATGTGTTACTATTATTATTATAAAATCAAACTAAATATTCAATTTCAAATTTTGTTAGTAATCTGCTCTCGATCCCTTTTCCAAAATATTATCTCTTATATCTATATTTAATGTTTTAGTTAAGAAATTGTTACTTTTTTATCAAGTGCTTCTAATGTTTACATTTACCCCTTACAGCTAAAACTTTCCTTGCAAATCATTCTACTGTATCTGTTGATAAATACGCATGATAATTTGTGTGGTATTATAGAGATTATCGCTGCGAGGCATTTTGATTTAGTAAAGCGTTCCGTTAGTTGAATCAATATTGTTTTAAATGATTAAATGTAGGTACATTTTTCTTGATGGGATTCTATTGCGTGGCGTGTCTTTGGTCTATCCACGCTAATAAGGAGGAGTTACTGTAGTAACTAACGAAAATAAATGTCTAAGGGAGGTGTTACATTTTATATTTTTGTAACACGCAAGGGATTCGATTTATAAGGCTTTTTGGGCTGATTTTATTAGGCACTAAGTAAATAAGCGCATAAAATACGGAAGAGGGTTTTGGCTGCTCACAATTCATTACGAGCTGATACTTCATGAAATTTAGGGTCAATTATTTATTAGGTGTAATTTTATAGGGCTGACCCCATCCTAAAAAGATTAACTTGAAAATAGTTAATTATTTCTGATGTTTTTTAATAGATATGTTAAACGATTCTTTTCTTTCTTCTTCCGCTTTTATCGAACAAATTTTCCTATTTACTGTTTAAGATTTTAAACTATTTCAATTTGGAAGTTATCATTCTTAAGTGGATCTTTTAGAAATATTCAAAAATGTTGATGACATCTCATTTGTTATTCATCGAAATTTTATATTGTAACCCTAGTGTGTATGAAGCCTTAAAATAGGATTTACTCGCAATGCAATCAGTGTAAGTACTGCACTTGTATGGTACCGGAACAAAGCGAATGTCTGCTTGGGAAAAATAGATAAGACTCCGTAGATCTAAGGCACAAATCTAATACTTGAAGGAGATGGTACACCATTCAAATAATATGTGTAACTGTTTGAATGTAAACCCATTTTAGTTAAAACAATGAAATATTTCAATGTTTCAAAAGCTCTCTTTAATATTTCACTAAAATAAGTTTAAAAGTAGGAAACATTGCAACTTTACACGGCCTTATGTTTTAAAATGTATAAATACAAGCTTGTCAAGATGTCAATTCACCGCCTAGTATTGAAATAATTTATTAATTAATTAATGTACTCACACTTGCCTACCTAAAGAGATCTGTCCGCTTCAAGGTTCAAAGGGCGCCAGGGCCAACATGAACGATGCATCCGAAAAAATATATA
>DWPA01003421.1:0-14110 GCA_018251375.1 Calpodes ethlius
TATTTTAGCCAAATTCAGTTGTTTAACAACAAAACGTTGCCTAGCAACCAGTGATAGAAAGGTATTGACAACCTTTTTATTGCTGATCTTTTCTCACACGTGTACGAAGTCGCGGTAATATCTAGTATTTTTATAATAGCAAAAATAAATTTAAACAATAGGTAACAGAATGAATGAAAATAATTAACAAATAATCATGGTACATATATGTGTATGTATGTAAATGTACTTGTGTGTGTGTATAATTGTTTGTGTTATATATAAAATCTTTTGTGCCGTTGTTATTGATTATGTTATTGATCGACTTGCTCGACTAACGTCATATTCACGTAATATACCTATTTGCTTCGCGGCCACTTTGGTTGGAAACTAGGTTGAAACTAACCTGGATTCACACCCGAAATCTGAGTGTAAAAAAATTTATAAATATTAAAATGAACTAACATTTTAGACGTTTTTTGTAATTTTCAAGATATATGTAAGTCAATTGTTTTTATGAATTACTGATTTAAAAGAAAAATATCTCAAACCATATTACGGAAAAAATTGTTCAATTCACGGAAAAAAAAACTTACTAACGTTTCAGTCAGGATGCTTAATAGGTAAATAACCCTTACTGGCAAAATGTCTTGAGCGCTTCCGTTCTTCGGAAGGCACATAAGACCTTTATCCCTATCTCATGATAACTTAGATGTCGAAGATTTTCGGGTGACATAAAATAACAGTTTAATTTATCATTAATCCTTCCACCCATTTGCAATCTGCACTGAAACGTAAAAGAGTACGCACTGGGCCTCCTCAATAACAAGTGCCCTGTAGTTGGCCATTAAAACCAAAACAAGTGGTATATATAGTACCTACATATAGTTTAAGTACACGCACGGGATTTCCCAATTCCGTTTAATGCGCACTTTACCCTGTAACGTCACATAGTGCGTTACTCGTGTTTGTAATAGGCAATTACAGCGATACATGACGCGAGTGCAACTACCATGATGACGCCCGACTATGAAACTGACGTGGCCATGCGACGCATTTATTGAGTAACAACGAATACTACTCATACATTTAATCGTAACATTACCTTAGTTTACATGCACCTATTTCAATTTAACTATATTTAAATGTAGCAAGTATATTATCAGTACACTTAAGCTCGTTATATTTCTTTTTAAATTTGGAAAATGTATAGAATGTATGAAAAGGCGCTTTTTTTTTATTTTTTTTAATGGACAATGCTTTTGTCTCGAGCTTCTTTTACAGATTCATGCGAACAGAGAGACGAGCTTGAAAAGACTCTACCAAGAAGATTATTTTTGATAAGAGGGACGAACTAGCTCATCCTCTTCGAGAAGTAATGGTTGCGAAAATTCTAAAGACATCCCTTTTAAATATTTACCGACAACATAAAACATATATCATTCTTACAATAATTAATTAATATTCTATACTATAACGCTTGTCGTTCCCTGTATAGATTGCAAATAAAACAGCAATATTTTTTCCAAATAATTTCCAAGTGTTGCATTGATGAAGATACTAAAGTGAAGTAGAAGATCATATAAACAATCAATTCTCTCTTTCTATTTATATTTATTGTTCATGAATATGTGGGTTAAATCTAATCAAAACTGTTCCATCGTATAGGAGCAAATTATCTCATACAAATACTATTAACAGTTATCTAACACAAGAAGGTAACAATTAGAAATAGTAGAGGTGAGTCAGGGCGTGCCGTGTCCATTTGCGTCGAACAGGAAATCGTAAAAGCGCATCTAGAGCATCCACGAAGCGCGCATCTTCCGGAAGCGCGTTTTCCGGCATCGCCCGACTCACTTCCGCCATATCCTTTGCTTGCTGGCGCCCGCTGCGTTTATTGAACGCGGTCTATTTTGGGCGCGAAACTAGTGACCATTATGGCTGTTGGAAGGGAATTCGAATTTCAAAAAAATTTAGAAACCGAAATAGTATGTAGTTTGCAGTACAGAGAATATTTTTTTAGGTATAGAGCGCAATAATATAGTAAGATATTTATTCATTGATAGCTAATACAGATAGCTACCCAATTTTCATGTTGAAAGTATTCGATAATAGATAAGGACAACATATTTTTTAACATGTTATTTAAAATTACAATTATATATTTCGCGCATTTTTCTAATGCCGTTCGGTCATTTTGTATTGCCGCGCGCAACTACGAGGCAACAGGTGAAATAAGAGACGTGTGAGTAAAACTGTATAGTTTTACTAAAGTAATGCAGTTTAGTATCTAAAAATATATCGCCATCTGGTGGTATTGTAATGTAACATTTACTTTCAATTGATAATACTTAAATTTTGAACAGCATAAACAGTTTAAATAAAAATAAATATACAATAATGAGGCATATTTTTTCTTACCAAAATTATGAAAATATAATTTTAACAGAACTTAGTTATATTTTAAAAAGACGTAGACACCAAATAACGTCATATTCTTTTACTTGAACTATGATTAATGACACATGACAATCTCATTTCGACTATTTTCAATGTTTTGGTGTGACATGACAGGGTTTTTGAGTTTTTTTTTTCAATAAGTAATAAAAATATTCAACCCTTTCACATTTTAGAACTGTCAGTTTAAAAAAACGAGTTTTACTATTATTGAAAAAGGACATTAATAAAATTAAATACGCCGTAGTACATCTGCGGTTTATATCATTTACTGTGCCTAGTAAACCATACTTTTAAGGATACAAGCAGCTAGACAACAAATCAAAAATTATGACAAGCGTAAGTATAGTGATTTCAGTTTGTTATGAATATATGTGACAAGGCGCTGTTCAAACAATACGAGGTGGTGTAAGAAAAAAATAAAAAGTAAACAGTTGCGCATTCCACCGCGGCATCGGCTAGGGCACGTGGTACATTCCGGAGGGGTCATGCACCACACGGTGTGCGCGTGCGTGAAAACAAGTGCAACGCAAGTGATTCCGACCACCCGACCAGCGCAAGACGCTTAGCACATCTTGCGTCTTAGCACATTACACACGGCCCAGACGATAGTGTGACGCAGAAAAATCGTTTATCCTTCAACTAAATCATTTTAATTCAGTGACTGACATGTACTTGCATGGGATCCGCTTATGTGTGTGTTGTGTACTCTTACAGAATTGGCGGGAGAGATAAGGGTATAGATACACTGTACGTATTGAAATATCTTAAAATGTAAATTTTATAAATCATATAATTTCCTGTTCCAACTAACGAAGACCATATGCGATCATATACGTGTCGTCTTTCCCAACCATACAGTTTTAACTAAATTAAATTGTCAATAGATTCTTGGAACCTTACGCTATAAACAAATTATACTCAAGACGAATAGGTGCGTTTAATACGTTTAAACCAACCATTAAACGTATCGTTAAGTCGATCTGGAAAACCCTTCATTAAACAATGTTGCCAACGAGGAAAACTCTAGGAAAATACGCTATCTGCGCATCGCACGCCGCGTCGTGTACAGAGAAGGAATTCCGCAGCAAAAATTAGGTTCCGAAGATGGCGGAGCACGCGAGGGGTGTTCGCATTAGGCGGCATTCCATCCTGTTGGGAAAGCAGAAAGTTCGGCGCGGCTCGGCGGGTCGGAGGCTTCGCAGGAATGCGGCCGGACACGCGGCCTCGCGCCCTCCCCTCCCCCCTGACCCCCTCGCAGCTCACCCCTCTCCCCTACTCCCCATATTTATTTTACTCCCGCGAATCCCGGACGGACATTCCGCGCATATATACATTACTTGCTACCTGATCGTATTATCCTACTAATATTATAAATGTGAAAGTTTGTGAAGATGTTTAACTATTTAGATGAGTTGATGTGAAGATGTTTGGATATAACGATGTTTGGTTATTTGTAAATATTTCTATCAAGTGCTAATAATTTTACGGATTTGGTTGAAACTTGACACACGATGATATTTTGCCTAGATTAGGACATAAGATAGGTTTTATCGCGGTCGAACGTTCCCCTGAGATATGTTTGTGCCCAAATCAGATACCAAAGGATTTCAACGAAATTGGCTATTAGACAAACCATGTTCTAGATTACAACGTCAATTTAGAAATAGGTTCCCTTGCGATGAATCGGATTAGGTACATGTGCTTAAAGTTGAATAAATTCAATTAAATATAACAAGAAAAAATTATGAAATTTCGTGTTCTAAAATCGTTTCCGTGAACGAAGCCGCAGGCGGAGACTATACTATTTTACAAAGATATTTGTAAAACTAAGGCATACTACAATCCATTACGTTTTAGTGCAACAAACCGTCCCCTAGAAGAAAAAATAACAGTTTTCAACTTTCGGGAAAAGGGCAATTTAGGGTTTTTACTAAAATCACTTAAACTTTTTGGATAGCGCAGATATAATACCATTTTTTTATAAATATTATGTTGTAAATCAGAATACTCTCTGAAGTAAATTTTATGATAATGGAATAAAAGTGATTTTAGCTGAATTCTTAGTTAGTTTTTCTTTTATAGGGACCATTTCTTCCTCATTACATTACAAAAATAAAGAAATATGGTAAACGATTGTTTGATATAAGAATAACTTACAAACTAATCTCCATATAATGAGATTGAGATAACATCAAATGAAGCGGTTATAAAGCACATACAAATTCATTACGTAGCCAATGAGAAATGTCCTAAACCCGAACCACGTCCGAAGGTACCTATAGAAATGGAAAATAAATATGTACGTTTAATAAAGTAAAGGCATCCAATCTATATTCCGATGCAGCGAGATAAGTGTAATATAAAACGGACGGAACAACACCAAATTCTGTGAAAGGAGCGAACGCCGACACATTACATTCCCGAGGCTCGAATCGTAAATTACAAGAGCGGGATCGGCGCCGGCGCCGGGAGGAGCGCTTGTTACGATATTTGAACAAATTCCCGGCGGTGTTAATCTGCATAATAACAGCGGCGGACACAAAGCGGTTGCCGACTCCCATTATACCAGGCGCCACCCTCTCCTCTCCTCTCCTCTACTCCTCTCCTCTCCACTCCACCGCACCATCGTTTGTCTGCCACGGCTATCACTACCACCATATTCGTATAGATATAATTTTTCATATTTGTTACGAAGATACCTGGATTGCTTATTGCTTCAGCGATATTTGCTCAGAGAAATTATGGTATAATTGACAGTCGCAGAAACTTACGGGCGAGTAATCAGTTTGTTGCGATGCATTGTAGGTATTTTTCACCTACAGACCTCCTGCATGAGGAGTGCGCTTTCAGTTCCATTACGAAAGAAAATTAATGTTCTCAATTTAGTGGAGTAATATATTAAATCCAAAAGTATTATTTTTATCTAGTCCGATTGTAAATTATATTTTGAAAGAGATATAGTCAATCATTAATTTATTAATCAAGTGATATTAACTCGCGCCTTGTTAGCTGTAAATTATTGGCATAGAATTTTCTTTTTTTTCGGACTTCAAACTACGGCAGTACTTTAGAAAGCCAGAAAAATTATAATTAGCAATTATTACGAAGTTCGAAACCTCTCTACTATAAACATAGTTACTGTACAGTTTTTCAGTCTTTAGAGAACAAATCAAATGCGTGCTAGTAATGTTCAAAACGAAGAGAACGCATTTAATATCTACAAATATTGCGCCCCAGTTATTACTGACCTATTTCTTCGATTTCTGGTTAGAAAAAGTGTTTTCTCCAGATTAAGATATTCGTGTTATCTCATTATCACGTATGTTCAAGCAAATACAATGAAAATGGACGATGATTTCAACGTATGAGCGTTTTTTACTGAAGTCTTCGAAATATGGCCTATAAACTTTAACATAAAAGTTGCATTAACTTAACAAAGTTACTTTCCTTACTCACACGTATACCGCCCGTAAAACGTCTAAGCAATTAATTTATCAAGTGTGCGTATTTGGCTCGTGAGTATTAGTAGCCATAAATTAAAGTTCTTTCGACTTTAATTTATTACTTCCAACTAACTAAGGTGTTGCTACTAACGCTGATCACTGCGGGGGCTATTAAACAAAATGTTGACTAGAGGACCGGGGGCCGATTCATAAGCTAGAGGACGATTTGCATACTGAGGGAACAAAGGAATTATTCACTGCTATCTTATTACCCACCATTATCTGAAGCGGTGGGACGGTTGGAAATGAACTATAGCCCCGCGAAAATCAACCGGCGCATGTCCTATCCGACAAATCAACGAGAATCGTGCTAGTCACGATAAGACTTAACCCAAATTCTTTTGTTATTTTCCCACCAAATTCTATATATGTCTCATTAAATGGAATTCTAAATCCGATTGTATGCTGCGTTCTTTGCAGAACCAATTGTGGTTGACTTCTTATGAAAGATTCAGTACCTTCTCGAAATCACGCGTTATTTTGTCTTCATAAAAAATCTCTTGCTTAAAACGTCCCAAAATCCCATAATATTACGCTCTTTTCGGTTACTAAAAGTGACATCAAATTGATAAAAACTTCTACTCTGGCCATTCGTAGCCGCGTCTGTTCTAAACCCAGTAATTTTGAACCTAAAGCAGAGTTTTTAATGACCCTCCCCACCGACTGAGGGTAATTATTTGAAACCTTTAATTGCAGCAGACATTTACACGTGTTTTAAAACAAACAATTTTGTAAGTATTTTTCAACACAACTCAATAATTGTATAATTCGTAATAAAAAGTTACAAGAGCAAAAATTCTTAAAACAACGTAAGAAAATTTTAATGGAATAAGGGGTTCTTGGTGATAATACACTTCAGGCCTATCTAAGTTAATATTTAACTTCTTGTATTAAATATTATGAAAATCTTTTATGAAGACATAATCTTTTGAGATTGAGGGACATTTCATATTAGATATAATATATGCGATTAGGATCACAAATTATGAAATGAGTTATTATGTCTCTAGAAACAATATCCAAATTTGAAACAATATGCAAAATACTTAGGAGTACCTGAAGACGATAAACCAAGGTTAATATATATATATTTACATACTTTCTACAAAAAACAAAACAGCAACTATTATTTTAAAGCGAAACATAACGAATGACATTACGTCCATTTGTGTATATATCATAATCAAATTTCACAAGGATGATATTATTTTTCTCGATAATTAGTTGAAACATGTCCATCACCATCGTAATGGTTCAAAACGACCACTTGTTAATCTTTTTATATATTTATTTATTGAAACGACCAAACTACTAAAAATATAAGTGAAGTAAGGATTGTTGAATTTCACAGTTGAATTTTGTTTTATAATTTCAGTGAGGACAAATTAAATATTTATAACATATTTCGATAATTGTAAACATCATTATATAATTAAAACTTGTAGGTACATTATATTCAAATTGCGTAGATTTCCTATCTATTCTTAACCAATGTGAAACGCTAACGAATATAATCTGTTTCGTCCCAAACATATAGAGAATTGTGTTTTAAATGTACCTAACATTTTCCGTCGCTGCGAAATTATGCATTAAGCCTTCAATTGAGTAGATATTTGGAATCGTCCACACTCGTCGAAATACCCACTAAAACCCAACGTCTTAAAATGTATGTAACGTTCTAACATAGACGTCTAAAAATACATTTTCTTTCCGGTATTTCCTGAAACGGATCCTAGAGCTGTTTCAAAGACAACCGATATGAAAAATAACTCTGAGTCAGCGTATATACGCGCCATGGTTTGCGTGGGGCGAAAATGTTTATCCTACATCAAATCTTTCCTCAATCAAAGATGCAAGGAAGAAGATAGAATTTTTTATATTCAGTTTCTCAATATAAATCACAATCATCCAGAACTATTAACCGTTTCTGAATATACTCATTGGCAGGTTTTTCATTAATTTTATTAGCGAACGTGTACGGATTATGCTAACGTGTTGCGATTTTTGAAAAACGTCGCTAATAGGAACGAGGTGGCAATATTTAACGGTCACGAATAGGTATAGTTGGGGCTCCCACGCGGCGGTATAGACGACGCGACAAATCGTCAAGGTTGACTTCAATGATACGGCGCGCCGACGGATTTTTCAGTGAAATAGTTTCACCGACCGGCGTCGGCGGTGACGGCAACGTCTTCGCCGGCGCAGGGTCGATGCCCCCGCGCGCCACGCGATTTGGCTCCGATCACCGAACTACTAATGAACCGTCTTTTCCACCAGGGGCGTTATGGAACAGTCTGTTCCAACTTCGAAAACGACACTTCCTAAGTGACATCTTGGACACTGGGCATTCGTCTCTCTGCAACTTTAAAACAAACCCTAACGATAAAGCATGAAACAGCATTTACCAGTATCTATCAATGTAATTATGGTGTTCAGAAGAATCTTCTAAACATTTGAATAGAATTAGTTAAAATTATCTAACATGGCACTCTGTTTCAAATCTCCCGTTACCAGACCAGTTGTAACGAAAAAAAAAACTAATTTTTAGTTCAGCATTACGCAAAATATTATTCATAGTCATCATCAAGATATCAGTTAGAAACAAGGACATGTCAACATATTCATCAATGCTGAAACTTAAAAAGACTAAAATCCCTAGCAATTTTACGTACGCCGAAATAGGTACGTCACACTTGCTTTCCCTAACACATCATATACCCTCCACCCTAAGGGTTCTGCCACGTAGTATAAGAGCAATCAACTTCTACAAATCCATCCCAAAAAATGTTTTTCTTATAGAATAAACGAATGGGATTCAAACTCTTATGCTTCTTATGTCGCTTTACAATACGATTATGTAATTTACTACGAGTCCTAAAGACAAAAGAAAGGAATACATTCTGAATGACGAAATAGATTAACATAAATTAAATTTTAGTATGAATATTATTAATTTCGTAGTTAAATTTTGTTACCAATAAGCCTACGTAGCATTCATGTTGTTCTATGCTAAAATAACAATATCTCAAAATAACAATTTTGAAAGTGTAATAATATTCAGAAAATAAAAGTTATATTCGCATAATCACTATTTAATATACGAGCTAGAAATGTTTTTATGATAGAAAGGCAGCGAAGGCATTTAAATGCCTCATTTTATAATATTATTGAAGCGGCAAATCAAAAGAAATAACTGGGTCTATTAATTATAAGGTTGTTAACGCCGATGGCATTAGTAGCGCAGCATCACGCATGCATCCCGGGCTCGCCCACAGCTTATCAATGAAATTCCTGCAGTAACCTCACTCTCCGATGCGGTGCCTCACGTTTATCCGTCTAACGTAACAAAATGGCGATATCATGAACTTGTCCTAAGATAATATTACTCTAGCTAAACTACTACTTCTGTTAGCGTGCTTGGACGTCACTTCTCAAAATGTTTTTTTTTCAGTATCTTACAAACCAGTAAAATTTTTAACATACATTCTTTACTACTTTAAATAATTTAATATGACGTGCCTTGAAAACTTATTTTTTAAATAATTATGTCACAAATATATAAAACAATATACACAACTGGCGCCATCTACAATACCTAATGTAAAACAGAAACAGTATAAACGTAGCAGCTTACTAATCTTTAAAAAAATGACCACAATCGTAACTAGATGGCAGCACTTACATCTAAGTTACGTATATTGCTACGTGTTGCTCAACACATTTGTTAGATAGCGCTGTTATGTAAATAGATATTTTAAGCTTATTTACAACTGCCTTTAGAGGTTTTTCTATATGGCAACTTAATATTCTTTGTTATTATCAACGTACGTGCAATGATAACATCCATTTACTTTTTTTATATCCTAATAGTCACTGACTGAGTATTTGCTATGGTTTGTAATACTATAATAACCTCGGGCAAAGATTATTCAAAACTACTAGTTATACAGCCATAATAAAATTATTATTATTATATAGCTTACCGTCAAATAAACATGCGTACTATATTTGCATATTCATAAGTAAGGTTACTACTTAACTAATGTTATCCTTTTATTTGGTTATTAGCACTTTACGTCAAATGACAGTTACTTACAAATTTATTACTCACACAATATTTTTATACATGTAGTTAGTAACTTATTACTACGACAAAAATATGCTTTGGAATTCAAATGAGGACTGGCAAAGGTGGCCTCGAAACGAAGACTTTAGCGACCATTAGAGAATATCAATAACCTCAAAGATACTGCCTGGGGTCGACACTGAGGCTTTTGGTACCCACTGCGAAGGGCTTCTATTCTCTGATACTACACAAGCCTGACGAATAATTTTACAATTACCTCGGGTAAGACATGAGCAAAGACCATTCATCACGACAAATAAAACCTGATATTAACAGGCAAGAGCATTAAGTGTTTGTTTAGAAATAAATAAAATGATATTACGTCAATTTTAAGCTACTCATTTATCCATTTTTCCGAATGTAACCTTACCAGGGCATATCTTAACCGAACTGAAACAGACGTCTAAGAAAAATGGATAACATTGAAAATAATTACAATATCATTACGTAAAGAAAATACGTCAATATAGTGTTGATGACTTCAATAATTTTAGATTTTATTATATTTCAATAATTTAATTTTTATTTTTTTAAATTTGGTACAATTAATAAGCAGTCATTTGACTTAGATAAATTCATTGAAACAGCTGAAATAAATGGTCTAGAAAAGTCTGCATTTTAGTCTGAGTAGGTTTTAGTTTTTTGTGTAAACCCTAGAATAAGGCAGGATATATCGTATTCCGAGGCAGGATTACTCAAGAATATTCTGGTTAACCCCACGCTGCAGTGCCATAACGCCATTGTCCTACTAGCTCGAAACTCGAATAGACTCGATCGAGCTAGATGCTACCAGACTGGTATTTAATAAGTACAGAACTTTTACTAATATAACAGTATAACAGGTCAAACAAAGCCCTGGCTCATTCCGATGGGGGTAAATTCATAACGCAATATAACGATAATAAAAAGATTAATCACTTATATATATATATGTTTTTAATTTCCCTACTTTTACTTTCATTCCAAATATGTAACTCAATAACAAGACAGTTTATTATGAAATCCATTACCTCGATATTGAGACATGAGTATGGTGTATTATATAGGGCGCGGAATATTTTTCCTCGCTTCACTTTACGTGTATGAAAAGTACCGTAATAACTTTTAAAGGTTTTTTTTCACCACTAACATTGTGATAAACTTTCGAGTACTAAGAGTCTATGTACTATACCGCAGACGGACTGATAGTTGTGGCGAAACTATAAGGTTCAATTTTGCCTACGGACCCCCAAGAAGGAACCGTCCAGAGCTATTCATAAAGCACTGCAAATGTTCATTTATAAATTAGAAATTTATATAAAAAATCGTAATAAACAAACAATATAAACAGCACTGATGGCCTTGTCGAGTCCGACTTCGAATCCTGCACGCACATCTAATTTTTTTACTAGTGTACATATGAAGAATTAATAATTACTTAGTTTGGTGAAGGAAAAAATCGCGAAAAAACGCATCTAAGAATATACTCATATTATAAATGCGAAAGTGTATTTGTTGTTTTGTTTGTTCTTTTTTCACGGTGCAAGGGAGCATCGCTATGGCATAGTTGGGAGGACAAATAAACATCTCATTTCTTGGGAAAGATCCATTATGATATATATTTTAGCTAAATTCAAGTAAATGTCTAACAACAAAGCGTTGCCTAGCAACCAGTGATAGAAAAGAATTGACAAAGTGTGCAAAGCCGCGTATAATATGTAGATCTCTTTTATGTTTACCAACGTGTATGAAAGTGTATGTTATGATGGAGACAAAAAAAAACACTAACCTGGCGCTTTGGAAAGATGCCTTCGTCGAGGAGGCAGCGGCACCAAAGGACACGCCTACAGCGAGACCCTCCGGTATGTTGTGGACGGTGATAGCGACCACCAGCAACATGATTCGCTTCCACTGCGACTGGCGCGCCTCCAGCGTTCGCGCCGCGCTGTCGCGACGGTCGCCTTCACCATTCTCGCCGCCCTTCTGCAATGTTAACGCACCGTGATAACCACTGAATTCTATCTATGTATCAACCTTTAAAGGTCCATTGCTCGACATAGACCTCCCCTAATTTGCGTCACTCAGACCGGTCCTGAGCCTTTTGAATCCAGCGAATACCCGCTGTCTTCTTCAGGTCGTCAGTCTATCTCGTTACGGGGCGAACTACACTCCTTTTTCCAAGATGTGGACGCCATTTGATTATTCGATTCAACCATTGAATTATTCACACACAATACCACGTAATAAACATACCGTTAAAATCGTGCGTTTTTAAATTGGTGTTCGGTAAATAATGTTTGGATAAACGCTATTTCTTTATCAGTAAAGCCTGCCAATAAAGTGCCGACAATTTATACATAGATAGTTCGTGTAATGAGTTTACCACCAGTAAAATTATGCGTTCTTTATAATTCAGTAGACCTAAGGTTCAACAATACATACGACTATAACCAAAGTTTAATGACGGATATTCAACTTTGCTTAACTTGTAACTTCTTACTTATGTTTGACAAAAACTAAATTTATGGATACTAACAATAAAATTGTTAAATGGTCAGATCTGAATATCAATCCCCAGGATTCTAGAACAAAATTGCTCAACTAATGCAGGCACACAATCCAAAGAAAGTAATTTTTCAGTGCGTGGCCACGTTAAGTATTGACATTTCATAAACAACACTCAATCATTGATTAGTTATAAGGACGCATAGGGTTTTAACAGCCCTTTCGTAGCTTTATTTAAGGCGACCTTTTTCCTTCTAATATAGTTTACTGAACAATAACAAAGACAAAGGTGTGAATACAAACAAGCCATCCTTTCTTACAACTATGTCATGAATCGTAAATCGGACAACTCAACGCTGAATTTTCTAAATGAACTCGGGAGCTAATTGCCCTGAGTGTAGATTATGACGAATTGTGGTGGCTAATACTTAAGTATTGCTTATTAATTGCTTTCAAAAAGTTAAGATCTCATAGTGTTGTTCGTGAAAACGAGAGTCAATACTTTACAGTACTTTTAAGTCATTATTATTGTATTGTATTGTTGTATATTTGTACAAGTATATCGTGGTCGCCACAGAATAATTTCAAATTATACTTGGCATGTTGCTACCTAGATGTAGATTCTTTGTAGTCATAGCTTTTAGTGAATATGGTTGTAACTATGACAAAATAGGATATATATAGTGATGCATATAATCCCTGATAGAATTGAGTAAATAGTAATCAATAGTTATTGTAGTAAGGAGAAAATTTCGTACATCTTTTTAAGAATAATAAACGCACGTAGAAGAGTTTCGAAATTCGGTATAAATAGTTAAAAGTTTACTGGTAGAACTGAGAAAAGCAATTTTTTTTTTTAATTTAATATTCACCGACACACAGAGTAGTTACTTATTTTTATTTTATTTCATCTTAAATAACTGCTCCTGCAATTATAGGTGAACACAGCATATATTTTGTTATGTATTGTAATAAGATTATCATTTTGTCTTGTTGCCGGCGCATCTGTCGACTGTCACAGACGGGTCAAATTTTAACCACTGAGTGGAAGTCACTAGTCCGACTCAATAAAAACGCACAATATGACATTTTTATTCGCGGCCTTGAGGTAATTTTGTAATTTGTCAAGCATAAGGTCATCATTATTTTTTGACCTTTCCTTATATTCATCTGTTTACAAAACGCTATGAAGTTTATTTCGTGTAAATACATTAACCATATTTAAACTATTTAATCTGTGTAATTTTACGCTAAGAGTTCGTTACGGGGTTTTCGATAAACTAGACACACTCTGTAATCGAAGTTCAAATGTTAGTCTATTTATTAAAAATAATTTTACTTTGACGTTTTTAATGTTCTATTTTATTCAATAAATGTATTTGTAACACATATTATACATAAAATTCAGCCTTCTGCACTGTGTCAATATAAATAGGTGCAAGTTTTAAATGAAATTACGTTTTATAAACAAGAAATACGTCATAAGCACTTTAATAACCGATTTTTTACAAAATGTGTTTCTTAGGAGATTGATAGAATTTCATATTTAACAATTCCC